>VDFB02106722.1:39905-69185 GCA_007258455.2 Sequoia sempervirens | reverse complement strand
AGAATTTAATCAGTGTTCAAATTGTGAATTTTCCTAAGGGAAAATTTAAAATTTTCTAAGGCAGAGTGAATAAAATGTGTTATCAAAAAGAGTTTTCTTCGAACGATGAACTTGAAGTCAGTTGCCTAGACAATTTTGTTTGAAATTTTCAAGGATGAATTTCCCAGAGGTGATGAAGAGTTAAAATTCGAATTTCAAGTGACAGGGCTCCAGCTGGTGGGTTTCAAAGGATGAATTTAAATTAAATTTTTTGAAAATAAATTCAAGGATGCCAGTCAAAGTCAAGTTTCTAGAAGAATAAGATTCCCGACGACTGGAGACAAGTGTCAGAAACACCAGAGAGGGAAAATTCGAATTCTTGAAGTGGAGTAGTGGAGTTTAATTGCACTGGCTAAAATTAACTTCTTCTAGAATTCAAATTTTGGCTATAAAATGGAGATGTTTCTCACTTATTTTCACAGCTGAAGAAGTCGAACTTGCTCTGAGAGTGAAGTGTTGCAGTGAATTGTTGCTTGAAGAGTTTAAAATCTGGAGGTTGCTGAGTTAAAAAGGGACGCCTTAAGTTGCTGGAGGGCTTGAAGGAATTTGAATTTTGCTGAGGAATTGAGTTTGCTGAGGAGGCGCACTTGGAAGTTGATCAAATTTGCAGCTGGAAGGACGCCTTGAGTTGCTGAAGAGGTACGCCCTTGCTGGTTAAAGAAGTATTTGCTGAAGTATAGAAGTGCGCACTTGCTGGTTGGAGAAGAGAAGTTGCTGAAGGCTTGAAAGGTACGAGTGTGGCTGAAGTTTGATTCATTGCTAAAGTTAAAGTTGCCAGTAAGGACGCCTTGAAGTGGAGTGAAATTAGTTTTCGGAGTTTGCTGATTGCTGATTGCTGATACAAAGTTACGAAGTTCAAATTGCTGATTGGGATAGTGAAGTGAAGCCATCAAAGTCTACTTAGAAATCTGTTCTAAGTATTGAAATTCAAGAGAGAAGCTGAGGTTTGCAAACACGAGAGTTATTGCAGCTTCTAGAATTCGACTGCAGCCCCTATACAATGCCTTATTTTATTAAATTTAAATTGCTAATGAATGTTTGTTATGTTGCAGATGGCTGAAGCGAGGACAACCGGAAAGGACAATGGTGCCTCAAGACAAGCAGTGATCAAGAAGCTGAGTAAAACATTCATGCCGGAGTCGAAGTTTATTTCAAAGCTGGGCAAGTTGACAGACACTAACTTGGGCTCCGTCAACCTAGAGACCTTCAAGAACAGGATGTTTGGAATTGGTAGTCATCGGGCTTCAGTCACTTCGCACATCGTCCGAAGTGGACTATATGCAGCTGTTGGTTTCCCGCCAGCTATACAGTGTTCGGAGCTGATAATGGAATGTGCTAATCGCTATGAGAAGGAGCACCGGTCGATCATGTCACCAGATGGCCAAGTGCTTGCCAATCTCACTCCGGCAGCCATTGGTGAAGCTTTCGGGATCCCGGTGCACAGGAATATGATTTACAAATCCAGAGAACAGGCTGAGCGGATGTATGCTTCTGCTTTTGAGCGATGCATGGATACAATTAATACCCACTAGATGAGCACTCCCAAGCCTTCTCGAACGAAGTTTCCCAAGCAGATCATAGCGGATGACTTGAAGCAGGAATACTGCGATCTCATCATGATGCTGAGCAGGGTTGGAGGTTGCCCACAATCATTTATTTTTGAGCCTTGGATGTTCTATTATATCAACCTCGTGCTGGAAGGAAAAGATTATGTCAATTGGGCTGCGATGATCAGTGACAACTTGCACGAGCAGCTCCTGGGCTTGAGGAGAACGAAGACATTTTACATGAGCTCCTATGTCATTTATATGTTGGCACGGAAGACGAAGTATAGGGGGATATCTTATAAAGAGCCTATTGGATGCGGCTCTCATCAGTTCAAAATCTATGATGCCTGTCCACAATTGCACCTGTCAAGCACAACCCACTACAAGCGTGTCAACGACTCATTCACCATGTACATCACGAGGCTGCTGCAGGAGCGATTGCAACACAGAATCTCGAAAGAAGCCTAGGAGTTAATTGAAAGGTATGGGTGTTGGTTCATACAATTTCCGAGATTCTCTTACATTAGGCTGCAAGGTTTCTCATCATACCCATATAGGCTGCCTAAATACCCAACAGATAGAATATTGATGCTAGAGATATCTAGACAGTTGCTAGCCTTTGATAAAATCCAAAAGAAGAAAAAGAAAGGAGGGATAGAATTTCCAATTGTAATGGGCAACTCGGATGAGGTGTGTCCTTCGATGCAGGCAGCTAGAGAGGCTGAAAGTGAGCTTCAATTTTATCATTTCTCATATCATACTAGCCGACAGCACTACGACCCACATCATAACATCAATTGGGTTCTGTCGGAGGAGTTCAAGCATAAGGCCACCATAGAAGATTATTGGGCTGATGCAGTTGATGAGATTGAAGTAAGGAAGAGGATGTTCTCTCGATTGCCTATTACTCTGATCAGGGAGTGCGAGGTTGTGCTGGTTCCGGACCAGGTCAATGAGGATATGGATGTAGTCCATCCGGATTATGCAGCTGTTCGAGGTACTCCGCTTCCACCTCCCGATTGGTCAGAGCCCGAGGTTGCAGATTTAGATACTCTTTCTATCCCAGTCATGACATTCACCAGGGCATGGGTTGATAGACAGGTGAATAGATTGAAGAGTAGGTCAATTGCTTTGACTTACAATATGATGGGAGATCACAGGACCCCCACCACTGGCAGGAAGAAACAAATCACAAGAGGTCCAGAGTCCAGGAAGAAGGAAATAGTTAGACAAGAGCCTATTCAGCCAGAGCCTCCACGAGTCACAGTGGCAACACCCTTGGAAACACGTTCTCCAAGCATATAGGAGGTGTCTTTATTTGCTGATCAGAGGATTGTATTGAATCAGGTGCCAGTAGTACAGGATGATATTCAGCCTCCACGGAGAGAGTCAGTTGGCCAGAGCGTCAACGCACCTGTCAGGATTGATCAGCAGGATGATGAGGGGACTATTACTGACCCTCAGTTTCAGCAGGAGTTAGAGGCGGCCATGAACGATGGTGATGATGATGATATAGTGTCAGGTGATACTCAGCCACTCGAGGACAATGAGCCTCGCCAGAATGATGAAGAAGTTGAACAAGTTAGAGAAGTGGAGGCACAGGAGCAGCAGCCCTTCGATATACAGTATGAGGTGCCCGATTGGCTTAAAGATAGAATGAGGAGAAGCCCTAGTGAGGAAATTGATCCAGCAGTTGAGATGGAGGAATTCTTGAACCGGATCAGTGCACCTCCACAGAAGAAGAAAGCTAGAAAATTTCCGAAGATCTCCACTGAGGAGGATGGCTCTCGTACTCTTCACGTTGCTGTTCCACGAGTTGAGTGTGACCGGAATGAAGCAGTTCCTGAGAATTATGTGGTCACGACTCTAGACTTGGGACGCCCTACTGGTGCGCAGATTGTTGAGGAGTGTGATAACTCCTTCCTCGCCCTCAAGGATAGGTTGTTCAAGAAGGAAGGGAAGTATAAGAAGCTGAAAAGAGAACACAAGGCGTTAATTGGATATGTACAGCAGTTATCTCGTTCTCGAGGGCAGGATGTACCAGCGATAGAGCCTCCAGCAGATGTACCTAGAGAGTCGATCAGCGGCTTGGTAGAGTTGGGGAGGATGGCACAGGAAGCAGATAAATGGGTCACAGGAGTTCGTGCTGAGACAGAGAAATTTATGGAGGACCTTGCTTCGGCCTTTCAGCAGGCCTCTAGTATTTTAACACGGATGGATGCAGTGGATCATGCTTGGGGGCGATGCCTCTATCTATCAAAGTAAGGTGATCCAACGTCTTGAGGTATTGAGGCATGTGCCATTGCAGTTGCTGATTGATGGAGGCGTCATTGAGGGAATAGCGGATGATTTCTCGGTGGTATTCTTGGCCGATCCGCGGAAGCGTGGTTCTTGATAAAGCCACAGGCGGATTATTCAAATTACATAAGGCTATGGCCAATATTATAGATGGAGTCCAGAATACCTTTGAGGCTATATTTGCTAGGCGGCTGAATCCAGATGAAGTTAATTGTGATAATTTGAGGGGTTTGCTGGTGCCTTTCTTTGCAGACGTTAAGACCTTTGTACAGGATGATTTCGAGAATACAGCTACACTCTCCCTTTGATCCAGAACACGCAGGACTCCTTAGGCTTGGAGAAAATCTTGTACGAGGCACGAGCATTCATTCACGGTATTAGAGTTTCAGCTAGATTGTGTTCCACCGATTTCGTTCAGGAAGTTGAGGCTGTACTTGGCAGATTTGTTGAGTTGGCAGTCAGAGAGAAGGCAAGTGGGAACACACTACTGGACGAGGATCTTCTAGAAGACTGAATATGGGCATTTATTACATTTACTATTTATGGGAGTGAGTGGGAATCTTTGATTCATTTAATGTACCACTCCCTATTCTGGCAGTTTTTAGGGTTAGGGCTGAGGTGGCACGATTCTGGCCACTCTATTAATTGTAACCCTAGCCGTCTTTTGGGACTTGGCTAGCTATAAAAGGGGGAGTCCCCCTCATCAGTAGACATTAGAACAGGAAATTAGATCAGGCATTAGCATTAGAGCTTGAGATTGGAGAGATTGCATAGTAGTCATTTTGCTTAGCATAGTGTGGAAGAGAAAGAAAGTTTTCCCTTTGAAAACTTTTGAGGAGATTGTTGTGTAACACTTTTTATGATAATTGATCTTTTCATTGATGGTGGAATTCGTCTTGTCATGAATAGCTAGCAAGGTCTCTTCTTCCTTTCGAATCCAAGTAGCTTAATTTTATGCAAGTAGTTTACTTTGATGTGTGGTGTTTTATTGAGGTAGCTTCACTTTATTCCATACCACTAGCGGCTTGTTGATGATAAGTCCGCCTTGCGTGGTCAACTGGACCTTATCTTGAGTTTAACTTCGGTTGTGGTTTACATGCTTATATGTGTCATTTTGATGGTATATGTATGTTAAATTATAACTTGAACATCTTTTGCTATCCCCTTGAAGATTGCACCGATTTCACTGAGGCTGTCCGACGTGAGGCTAGGTGAAATCTGGTTGAAGTCTATTGAAACGAAGCTCCACATATTCTGCATTTAGAATAGAATATAAATTTCTTAGGCCCTATACCCTTTTATTTTCCGCACATTTCTGATTAGTTTTAGGAAAACGAGCTACATTGCCAAATCGTACACGCAAGAATCCCCTTCAAAATCATACATTAGCTGCTAACTGCAAGAAATTTGAACAATTGTGTAAGTCCCCTCGTAAGAACACAGCAAATACACATCAACCAAACTGGGTCTATTCGCACTTAAGGAACCTTGGAGTTGAACGTGTGATCTATCTCGCAATCTTAGCACACGGAATACTTTGATCAAGAGAGAATGGAGTAGCCCTAAACTATTTCGTTCTGCTGTTTGGTGCGGTCACAAAAAACACATCAACAATACTGAGGCTATGAAATACCAATTGAAGCTTGTCCATCAGAGTGGCTTCATTCAGGAGTCATAACAAAGCATATTTGTGGAGTTTCAAATTGGGGTTTGGGTCGATTTCTCTCCAAAGGGGAATCTTTTAATTGGTTGTTATTTATCTAGCATCTGGCACACATTCCAAGGCTGTACGGATTTATTTATTGCTGGTTCTTGGGCCGTACTAGACAGCAGCAAGGACGTCTTCTTCACAAACATTAAATCGCCTTACCTTTTTGCTACCATTTTATTCCACAGTGGGCGCCTTGGTCTCCAAAGGACTCGGCAATCATTATTTGGTGGGAGAAGTGCATTTAGCAAGTTGGCCGTACCATTCATTATCTCCTACAGGCGGCTGCAATCAGAAATCAGGTTCTTCAAATATTACATTTTTACTTGCCTTTTGTATGCATACTATCAATTCAATATTGTAAACATTTATCCTTTAGAATAAAGTCAATCGCCCTTTACTAACCAATAGTTTGCTTTAGTATTTGTAAATTTATGCATTTTATTTGTTATGGCATCATTTCTTCAAAAATTGCAAAAACCCTTATTGCACAAAAAAATACAAAAAAACTACAAAACATCAAAACAAACAAAAACTTGCATTTTTCGTCAGTGGTTTGGGGTTGAGAGACACCTGGTCTCTTACACATGTGTGTGGGTGTATTGCAGAAATCAAGTTATTACAACCACTTGTAAGTAAATCTACTATAATTGCATCTGATATTTTATTACAAATTAATATAGTGAATTCCTTTAGCAATCTGTTTTGAATTTATAGAAATGGCTTGCAATAGGAGTTCACAAGAGGTGAAGTACCGGCTTTTCCTTCATCAAGCATGCCACTACGAGATGCAACCTCATAGGTCAAGAGGCATATGAGTGCTCTTGGGCTTGTTGAGGAAGGCAGTCTTCATGGATCTTATCAAGCACGCCACCCCAAGATGGATGAATTGGAGTTCCTACCATGCTCATGGGTTGGGAGGCGAATGAGTGCTCCTAGGCTTGATCAAGGACAATGGTGCGCCTCCAAGGTGGATTGAGGGATGGAATGCACCTAAGATCATACCATGTTCGTGGGTCGAAAGGCAGATAAGTGATCCTGGGCTTGAAGGTCTTCTCAAGTACGCCACCCCAAGATGGATGAACAGGGATCCACAACGACAACCATCCTTGAGATTGTGGTTTGCGAACATTTCCAACAAGTTCCTAATACGATTACTATAGGAATATGCCCTAGAATAATTATTAATGCTATTGATGTATTTTGGTTTATGTGGATTTAGATGTTATCATGAAATCTTGATATTTAATGTTAATGCTTGTAAATTTAGATCTATCATATATTCTTACTTCTTAGTGATTATTAATACTAAGTAGCCGGTTCGGGTTCGGGTTCGGGTTTGGGTTCGCCGGTTCGGTTCGCCGGTTCGGTTGGCCGGTTTTTTGGGGGGGTGGGTTCGGTTCGTCTTGGGTTCGTTAGTACAAATTACAAAAAAATGTAATATATATATATATATATATATGCAGCCTAGAAGCATGAATTAGGATTAGAATATCACATAATGATAACATCATATAAACAACAAAACCACCATAAACTTGAATGTCATTTAAAACATGCATGATAAATATTCATTGTTCAAACTTCAAGTTCAATATTACAACACTTTTAAAGTTTTAATCATCATATGGGATTCTCTAAATCATCCATATCAATGTCAATAAGAACTCAGCCTCTTGGAATGAAAATGCTTGTTTGCAAAACAAATGAGTGAAAATGAGGTAGTTTAGGTGTTTAATTTGTTTTAGAGGTCACTTTTAGGGTTCCCTTGGGCGTGGGTCAAAGTCAAACTGAAGGAATTATTAAAAAAATACAAAAAAAAACACTTTTTGGTCGCCCAGACGCGCGGGTTCTCCTTGGGTTCGCCTTGGGTTCTCCCGGGTTCTGCTCGGGTTCGCCCGGGTTCTTCACCGGCAAACCAGGCCTCAAATACAAGGACCCTGGTCGAACCCAAGAGGGATCGGACCAGGACCCGAACCCAGTGCGAACCCGGACCAGGACCCAGCCCAGAACCAGGCGAACCGGCTACATAGTATTAATATTATTATAGGACCTAAACCAAGATTATCTTAAAACATGTATTACATTTGATAATATTTTTATAAAGTTAGGATTGAAAATGAATTACCTCCTTAGACTTAAGCTGGAATTGTTATTCTAGGGCAGGAATTGAGAAGATCCCAAGAAGGGACATTACAAAATGTTTCATTAATTGCTACTAAAAGCAAAGCCAAACATTGCTAGCTTATTGCAATTTCCCTTGAACCCCTTTGTGCTGCATAGGATTTACTGTTTTTTGAAATTGCCATATTGTACTTCTATTGTGTGGCTTTCTTCAATATATAGATAATGGCTTTGCACCAAGAGTCATACTTGCAGTATTCATGAATTATATCCTCATTTTACAGCCCCATTATAAACCTAGTGCTAGCAGTCGATGTGCAGTTGAGGTTTTTTGTTCCTTAAAATGCTTACCAGTAGTCAAGGACTGAATTTACTGCAGGTTCTGTTGTGTCACACACTTTATTATAGTATCCATTTCAGCTGGTAGTTAGGTAGTAAATTTATACAATTTCCTTCTCTGAAACTCACACAACCCTAGAAAATATAAAAGTGATTCATTCCTCCTAGAAGCAGAAAATCTGAAAAAGAAAACTTTCATTTATCTTTTGCCAATATTTTTGCCCCAAACTTGATCAACATATTTTCAATTTGGTTGGAACTACAAATATTAGAGATAAAAGCACCACAGCCAAACAATAAAATTAAAAAGAGGAATCAGGGAACAATGTGATACTTGAAAATATCAAAATCCATACAGCATATATTTCAAATAAATGAGCAGCATTAAAAAAATTCTCTGATGAGCAGCATGATTCTTGCATATTTTCAAATATTTAACAAAATGAATGCCCTTTGCAATGTTAACCTCAATGGAGAAGTGTGATAGTACAATGACAACAACCATCAAAGGGAGCATACTCGACAGAAGAAGAAATACAGTAAACAAATATTACATTAAAAAAAACAAAATGAAAACTATGTGGTAACAAAGCTAGGGGAAAGAATTCTGATTGAGAGACTATCAAATTACCTGTTCTTGCAAGGCCCGAGCAAGAGCCAAGTCTGAATCTTCCTGGCTGAGGGAAGTGAATGGCCGCCTTGAAGATTGTTCTGATGGTAAGTCCAGCTCAGAACTTACAGATCTTTCTGGCTGTGACACTTGCCCATTCTCTTTTACATCTTGTGTTTCTCCTTCTTCAACCTTATCACTTGCTCTCTTATCATCCTCCATGGAACAAGCTTAGTATCAAAGTATATTTTCTCAGACCAATAACTGTCACAGACTCACAAGTGATTTGTATGATAGTTGTTATGCCATTGCACAAGACAGAAACAAAGACATATACAGATATGTCTATTCTACTTAATCCATGGACTTAAATGCAAAAAAAAAGCATTTCCCAGGAAAAGATAAAATCTTAATGAAAATGTATGGTAAGTATAACACTCGTTATAATACTTTAAACTAGACATCAAAAGAAAAAAGAAAAAAACCAGTTCTTGCTTGTTTACTTCCTATTTCCTTCCTTTTCCTTTTAAATCTAAAAAGCACTATACTTGTAAGTCCAAGGCATTGCCTCCTTCCATAAAGTTGTTCTTACTGCTACTCAACACGTCCATGCCCATATTTGAAGTTACCAAATTGTTTCTAATCACAAATAAAGTCACATGTATTTCAACTTTGAACCAATCAGCCTATTACAAAACTATAAGCATCCCTCATATTCTGCAATATCTCATCATGTCTCTCCCAGTAGCTTGTAATTTAATCAAATAGTATATACAATGTTGCACACACACACACACATATATATGGAAATGTATATCTAATTTTTTTTCTTAGTGTGAAAGACAAGCCAGATTTGTGTACATGATAGATGCTTTTACAAGTAAAATAAAAATACTGAGTACACCCAATATTTTGACAATACCTTAAATTACTGGTCTCTGTAAACTTCCTACTTGAACTTCAACTTAGGTCTTGTAACACTAGGATGAGGAGAAAAAAATTAGCTGTAAGGAGTTTGAAAGTAAATCAAATGAGTTAAATATAATATGTGGCCTTGGGTCAGTAACCTCTTGTAAAGTTTCTAATGTGTCAGAAATGTGGTCCAAGGCATTGTAGATTCTCATCATTGTTAATATGCAAGACTCTTTTAATTGCATAGAGAATTTGCCCTCTTGTGAATTACTGATTCACTATAACATCTTGGAACAGGAACACTATTCAGTCGACAGTTCCACCTCTCTAAATTATTTTTGTTAAAGACAGTTCTGAATCATATTTACACATGAATACTGAGAATCATCCACAATAGAAAAAAGGGCAATTGAAAACTATACAAGATTATCTAAAGCAAATGACAGAAATATACATATATGATCTGGAAATTGTGTTAAAGAAAAGAGACAGTTACATGATTCCCAGATTGCTGAAATTATTAAGCAACTAATCAATCTTACACAAAAGAAAACAAAGGTATTGAGGGATGACTTCATTTTAGATGAAACTCTTCTGCATAAAAACGCATGCAGATGAGCATTTGCATTTCTACCTACGCAGCCACTATTTGCAATAAATAAAATGCATAAACCAGAAGCTAATTGCGTGAGCTACCCTGCAAGCCTAATATCAATTCACCCAGTGTATTTTCTTGAAAGAAGCATCTTACCTGACCATGCACACCCAAATCAGAGAATCAAATTAATGCAATTCCTTGTGTATAAATAAGGATTCAATCTGAATTTGCATTCTAGGAAGACTTGTTAAAAGTGTCCTCCATTCCTAGTTTGATTCAAGCATTCTTTCAATTGTCTCCACTCGATTGGTAAGTCATCATGACTTGTTCCATTCAAATTCAATTCATAAGTATGAAAGTAGATATCTCTATCTCTTTCATCTAGAACTCAAACAGCGTACACAAACACAAACTCAGTAACCAGCTAGACAGCCTTACATGGAATTTTATAATAATCTAAATAAACTAAATGTTGAATATAGACCTTGAAAGAGATGTGTCCAAGATGAATACTAATTGGATCAATGATATTGATTAATTATAAAGATGAAATTAGGGATTGGAAACTTCCATTGTCCACAAATGTTGCAAAGAAAAGCTTCTGGGAAAAACTGTAGATAATGTACAAGAGACTTTCACGGTCCATCAGATTGAAAGGAAGCTCTTCATTTCAACTGTAGACAACTTTGAATATAAGAGTTCTGAATTCCCTTCATCAGGATGAGTTGCCTACACAGAGTGACCTGAAACATAGATCTTAAACTCTGTCTACAACTTCTTTTCTATTACTTTTTCTTTACAATAATATTATTGCTTGAGGAGTACTTGGCATGTTCAGTGCACCCACTGTGTATCTATTCTTGCATATCGGCTCAATGACTGTCACCTATTGATTTGTCTTTGGAATATTCTGCCTTCCTTGCACTTAAGTTATTGCTTGCCCGATGTTGTAGATTGAATTGGCTTCTTGAAGCCTATCTCTTTGGTTGTGGATTCGGGTGGCTTCTTGATGCTTGTCTCTCTGGTTACAGATTCAAGTGATCCAAAATAGAACAGTGTAACTCGAGTAGAGGAAAGAAAATTAAGATCCAGAAGGCCTCGCACTCCACACACCTATCTATGCTTAGGTTATTGCTAGCATTAAGCATGCGATACATTCAGGTAGTTAAGTGTTATAGGAAAAAGGACCTCAATTCTTACTCTTAACTCTAAATAAATGCCAAAACAGAAAATGAGCAGACTCCAATCTGAAGAAACAGAGCATTGGCATTGACAAAAGTGTCCTAATCTAACTTTACATTAATGACAAAGCAAATAATAAGCAGAGACTGCCTTCCCAAGAAGCAGAGCACTGGGGTGAAGAAAGTATCCTTACTCGTATTCTAATTTTACGTTAACGCCAAAGCAGACAATAAGCAGAGACTCTGGGCCGAAGAAGCAGAGACTCTGGGCCAAAGAAGCAGCACCCACTACCCTACCTCGACTTTAGATTAATACCAAATTGAAAAGTAGAGCCAACGGTATGTAGAAACATAGCATTATCACTAATAACCTTACAAGACAATTACCAGATAACATCGGCCTCTCAAAACATGTTGTCTTTCTCCACAGGTGTGACCCAAAAGCATTTGTAATTATTTATCTCTATCGCATAAAACAGCATGAACCGAAACAAAGATAATCCGCAAAGTATCAGAGGAAAAAAAAAGAAAAAAATTATTGCTAACCTATGATGCAAAGTGCAAATCTAAGAAAAACTAATAATTACCTGAACAGCGAGAACTGAAAGATGCGCGTGCTTGTGAAACCCTCCCTTACTACAGTACTTTAGAGCGCCATGCGATCATGTGTTGGAAAAGAGAATGTGATCTGGATGGGGACAATCCCCATTTCCTTTTTATATTCGACCTCCTTTTGCATTTTGGGCCCCATTTACTGCCTCGTTTTACCGCCGTTTTTACAACCTTAGATAGGATATTCAAATAACATTTGTCTGGATTGAAATCCAGTACCAAATGATTCCATTGCGCCGACTTTCTTGTTTTTCAACTTTAAATTATTGAAAATGACAGAATGGCCCTCGCTTCTCGCTGATGTTTAGGTTGTGTAAAACCTATCCGTTCCTTTGTATTAATGGATGCCCGTCCCTAGTGTAATGCCATGTCAATTAATTGGATAGGGAAAGGATATTAATTTTGGGAAAATGAGTGTACCGAGGGTCTTCCATCTTGTAGGGTAAAAATACCTATACATAAGTTTCTAAAGGAATAAAATCTTTTTAACATAAATTTAGTTAATTAAATAAATCTGAGTAATATAAGTGTAATTATCTTCAATTTAATTAAAGATAGTTGGAAGTGTTATTTTAGAAATTAAATGAGGATTGGGTATTTAGTTCTTTGAAAAATGGTAAAGAATAATTTGATATTGTGTATATTTCATTTGTTGATGGTATAGGTCAATTTTTTATTGTATATGATTGATCTCACCCTCCATGATACTAATCCAACATGTGAAGATGCTCACAAATGAGATTGAACTAATTAATTCAAGACTATTTAAGCTAATGTCACGCTTGTTTTTTATGTTTACTAAATGTGTAACGACTAGCAATATTGAAAAATACATTAAGAGAGATTATTAGATCACAAGGATCGTGTTCTCCTAGGTTGCACTCTTAACTAGATCAACTTTATGATCATGAAATGAGGGATCATAACTTGTGAAGGTCATAACTTTTAATCTAAGAACTCAATTGAGCCCTTTTTTAGAAGAAAGGTCTTAAAGAGGTCCACATCACCACAATTTGTGTGTGCAAGTTTAGGGTTGTTTTATCATTTTACAAGGCTTGGTCCAATCATCTAAGGCCTCGAAAGTAATTTTGAGTGTTTCAATAGTTTATCAATTTTAGCAATTTCAATTAGTTTAGGACATTTTACCTTTATTAGTTTTATTGTGTCGTGTCCCCTTCCTAAAAATAGTAAGTTTAGGATATTCTCTTTCTTAAATAGTAAGTTTAGGATCATCATTAACCCATCCTATTTTTTATGGGTTGATAGGAATTTCAAAGGGAAATAATAATAATTTAATATTTAAAATTGCCCTAATATTTCTACTAGAGCATCTTCGGGAAATTATCTTTTTACGCATTTTGGCTAACAATTACAAAGTAGGACTAGATTTTTATTTCAGATTCTTTTCCCTCCCAAATATTGGTGTGGGGATTTTTGGCAAGTAACATATAAAAGATGAAAATTTTCTATGTGGGATTCATTCATTCTTTGTAAAAAAAACTTGTGTTCTACACATCTTCCATGAACGAAAACCTGTTAATGATTACAATCAATGGAAGAAAACCCATTGATTGTTGGGATCAAAGGATAGAATCCCTTTGGTTCTTGAAGGCATTCTCACACAAGGATTGTATTGGACATAAAGTATATATATTATTATAGCTTTGTGTTGTGTGTATGTTGCAGGATTTAGGTGAAGGGTTTGTGTGGAGTAGTTGCGGTTTGGGATCAAAGTTTTGGTTATTGTTGTTGTGGAGCAGCCTTTTTGTTGTTCATTTGTGTTTCCAAACTTGTACCAATGTTATGCATGCTCTTTATTTTTTATTCTAGCTTATGTGCAGATTGTCAATTATCAAGTAGTTTGGCAATGTGATTTTGTAGTATTTTTTGGGTGTGGATTCGTAGTAAGACCTCCATTAATTGTTGTTGATGTTGTTGTTGTTCATTTGTTGCTATAATAAACTATTTTTATGTAATTTCATCATAAATATTCATTTAGAAAGTTTCAGGATACTTGGGTGTGAAAACTGATGTAATTAAGTACCAAAATGTTCAATGAAATTGCAATTTCTTGTGGTTACATTGATACATCTTTTTCCAACGTAAAAGAACTTGGAAAAAAATGCTTCAATTTTTTGTATATTTATTTTTTGAATAATAATTACCAAATTTATTTCATTGAGAATATTACAGTGGTATCAAAGTAATGATCTTGCCAACTTGAAGCTCATGTTTTGATGAATGATTCCTAGTGACTGAGAAATTAGGTATCAAAAAAGGAACAAAGAAAGTTACTAGAAGAATATTTCGGTTAAAAAAAAGGGAAAATGTTGAATGAAGATACTTTAAAGCAAACCCTTTTGGACATTCATGAGAAACATGTTGATACCTAAAACTTTCACTCTCGACAAACAACGTCCTATGGGAAGTTGTACAAACATGGGACTGAAATTGCTATTTGTAAAGCGACCTTTGGGATTTTAGAAGCTAACTCTTCAAGTATTTGTGGAGAAAAGGGGAAGAAGGAAAAGCAAAATAATTAGAATAAAACTATCTAAGGCAATGTGCATAATACAGCCTGAAACTTCCCTAAAATGTTACAGATGGTGTCAAAAGAGCATAAGCATGATTTAACCTTTGCAACACAAAATAGAAGCCTAAAACTATAAAAGTATGAAATAAAAATAGTGGACAACAAATGAATCCATGCATTTAAACACAAAATATTACATCCTCTTCATTTTTTAGCAGAGAATAAATTACAAAGGCCACAAATGGCACAATATAGGATATTCAATCCTTCCCGCAAGAGGCACCTATTAAGATCTAAGAATGAAAGACTTCTGCTATTTCTATTCAAAATTAAAACTATTACAAAAATCGTTCTTTGGTCACAGTCATGAAAACCAACCTTCAAAATCAAACCCTTTATAAAAGATAAAACCTTAGAATATATAAGCACAATGGACTTGGCACGATAGAGTTCACAAGATAAAAGAAAGTGAGCCCTGGAGCCTTGAACTCATCCTCATGATGAGGCCACTGTAACTGAAAGGGAGTGCTTTGGCTCATACATGTAGACGGTCTTCAAAATCCCAAAGATGGCACAACTTAACACCCAATGATTCCCTTGATGCTAACACATGTCCTCTCCAAACTGCTCCCAAAATTCCCATTAGGAATAGAGCCCATCCTCCTCAACCAATGGTGCGTCATTCTTTTATGGAGGAACTTCCTTTGCTCTCGAGACGTGTAGGGACGCCACATGGAGGCTTGCTCTCTTTTAAGTTCCTTTATTTTCTAGATGTGGACAGCATCAGGGCCACTAAGTGGTGTCTTGGTGTTGTTTGTGAAGGGATTCGAGAGTTCTTTTATGAAGGATGAGCATGAGAGTGCCATGACCAACTACCCAAAAACTTCAAAACATGGATTAGATCCACAATCTTGGTGACTTGCAAGGGAATCTCCCTGTGGATGGAAGAACTTAAAATTCTATTTTTGTAAACCAAAGGAAAAACTGCAAAAAGGAAGGCCCACAAAACTTACGACTTTTGAGGAGTGGTCCTCAAAGGCATCCACTCTTCCTCTAAAGGTTGAGATTTCTTTTTTAAAGCCTCAAAGGCTCTATCTAGATCAATTATCTCCTTGAAGGAGAAGCTACTCAAACCTTGTACAACTGGCCGCATTGTTGGGTGAAAATTATGTAATCATCTTTTTGATAGATTACACAACTAGGACTTCAGCCACAGCTATGTGAGATGTAAATCTCTCCTCTCAGAAAGGGGAGGCACCCTTCTTACTGCTGGCAGAAGCGATAGTAAAACAAACAAGTAATTACAAAATGTACACAATACTTGCGAAGTGGGGGGGTGTGTTACATTTATCCTTCTCTCTTTTTTTAGAGAAGATGTTTACAATCTTCACTGTTGGAAGTTCTTAATTCACAATAACTCTAAACTAACAATGAGCAGTAATGCCAATACCTCTATCTTGCCAAAGCAAAGCGTAGAAGTACCATAAGTGATTAACAATAAATTAGTAAAATAAAAGGGAAAGCTCATGAAGGCACAAAGTCGTTTCGTAGCTTTTTCAATGGTGGATCTGTGAAAAGTGTGTCATTTGTCACATTAGAAGCACAAAGTCTTCTTAGACGTAGAAATTCCTCGAACAGTATGAACAATTACAAGCGCAAAGTCTTGTAGATTATCCAACCAAAGTATCCAAAGAGCATGAAAAATTACAAGCACAAAGTCTTGTAGATCATTCAACCAAAGTATCCAAAGAGCATGAATAATTACAAGCACAAAGTCTTGTAGATCATTCAACCAAAGATAAACAAAACACAAATGAAAATCTAAATAAAGGATGTAACACAAATTTTACATGAATTACTTGGAGTCCTTCAGATTCCATAAGCTAAACACCACCAAACGAGATCAATTCATAAAAGTATCGAATCCAACGCAAAGTCTGGTTTGCAATCCTCTTCTTTATTGATCAAATTTCATTCACAAAGTATGAACACAAAGTTTCACAATTCTACTTCAAAAAGGGCAGCACTTCATTGCAAAATACTAAAGGATAAATTTACAATAGAAATCCCTCACATTATATAGAAAGAGGGATAAGCAAAATTAGGAATCTAATTGAGGAAAACAAGGAAAATTAGGTGAGCGAGTTTAGGAGATCTCACCTAACTTGGACCAAAGTCAAAGTGTAATTTGTTTTCAAAATATTACATCTTCAAACTTGGTGCAATTACAATTTACAAAAAGACATATAAGATGTCAGGAAATATTTACAAGATGCATAAAAGGGATGCACCAGAAATGTCTAACACTGGAGATCAGGAACCTTCTTCATGTTTCCTTGCTTTGGGCACGGAAGTCTTCGTATTTCTTCCTGGTCTCTTGCACGAACTTCTCATCCAGACCAACAGTGTAATCCACAATGGTGTGGATTATCGTGATCGATCTCATGGCAGATGAATGAACCTTCTTGCACCTATCAAGATGCGTTTTTAGGTTATCCAATGTGAGCATTTTATCACAAATGACGTTTAGAGAGGCTTCTGAAAAATTCTGCACTGTCAATCAACTTCATGATGGCTTCCTTGAAGATCTGAGATATTTCTGTGGCTGGCAGGAAGATACAATTTTCCTCAAGAAGTTGACCTGGTAACTCCTTGATACCTTTTTCAAGAATAACACGATGCCCTTCGACATCTTCCTACACTTGATAGAGATCTTTCGTAAGAGATTGAATTACTTGAATTCAATGTTTTAAGGATTCTCTTACCTCAATGAAATTTTCTTTGTCAGGAATTACCCCGAATTCCACCAATTTACTGAGCTTTACCTGCTTCATCTGTGACCATAACAGCAAGCATTTTTCCATATCTTTGCGCTCCTAGGAAAGTACACTTTTCTCTTTATCAAGCTTTGTGGTGAGCTTGGCCAACAAGGTAGTTTTCTCGTCCGCAGCAATTATGATCTAAGACTCGTGTTCTATGATCTTCTCAACGAAATCATACTGCTGGGTCCTCAATACTTACCACAATCAACGGTTGTGCATTGTTTGGAGATCCTGCAAGTCTCTTTACAGCAGTGGCATAATGCTCTACTCTCTACTTGTACATATTGCGAGCTTGCTCCATTTTATCTAGTCTTCCAGCCAAGATATCCAATGTCATTTGCGCATCTGCTTTTGCACTTTCATTGGTAACCTTGCCAAGCTGGAATTTTGTTACCGTGTAGTCCTCCATATTGACATCTCCTTCTTGCGGTGGTATGCCAATTTTTGCATACTTGTTGCCAATCTTGTCAACGTTCAGCCTTGAGTATACTTTTTCCTTTTTCTTCCCTTTAGCCTTTGGAGCCCGAACTATCTCTTCGAGGTCAAGCTCCTTTGGAGAGATCATTTGCTTCTTCTGCTTCAACACTTGAGATATCAGCCAAGGGGGAAGGAAGGAGGTATGAACTTCTGGATTCACTATCAACTCAGTTGTCATCGTCACTTCCGAAGTTATTGTCACATCTGAAGTTACCATGGTTATTGTGACAATAGGAGAAGTATATTTCATCATTGCTCCTATAGACTGCACATTGAGCTGATCACGCATTGACTCATTCATGAAATGATTGAATTCATTTTCAGAAGTGATATCATATGTTGGTGAAGATAGGCTAGGAATGGATGATGGAGGACTCGACAATATATCAACTGTATGAATGCTTGTCACCGAGGGAGTATCAAGCGGGGTTGATGCTGCAGGAATAGTGGATATCTCAACTGTAGGAATGCACGTGGTAGGAATGGGTGATGAGGGAACAGGAGGTGGAGGAGTTATTGAACTTGGAGGGGTATGAGGAACACTAGAAATCATAGGCGATGACATTCTGGGAATTTCCTCAACTACATTCTCAGGTGAAGACATAGTTCTTTCTTGATCATGCCTATGTTCCTGTTGATCACCCTCTTGTTTCTCTGATTCTGGTTTACCTTCGGAATCACCTTCAAATTCTTCTTCAAAATCTTCTTCAGACTCTTGCCCGCTTTCAGAAACCTCTTATGCATCAGAGTTTGCTTTTGCTGAGTCTTCATCTTCAGCGGATTGGTCACTAGAAGTACTTTCTTCATTTAAGTCTATCTCCTCTGGAACAACCTTTTTACCTTTAGAGCGAGATGGATCGAATTCTGTGGTTTCTCCTTTTGGGACAGACTGGGTATCTTTCTTGCCAACAATAAACTTGATCCTGGGACCTCTTCGTGAAGAAGTGGGAATAGTTGCTGATTTATTTTTCATGCAGAATTCTTGTTGTTGGCGAGCTTATGCTTCAGATTCTTCTCCTTTCAAATATGTTCTAAAACTTTTCATTTCAAAACCATGCTTATGTAACCTTTCTACAATGTTGGCTAGGATTGGCTTCAATCTCTCCCTCATGTTGGTACTTTCTTTCCTAGACCATTGAATTGCAGGCAACGACCTTTTAGAAACCTCTTGTTCATCATAGACAGCTTTCATGATATCGCCAAGATCTATAAAATCTTCTGGTAGGTCAGCAATATCAAGGTCTATGATCTACTGAACAGTCAAATTGCAATAATCCATTTTGTGAATGGCTTCTTCATCTCTATAATCAACCTAGATGTCTTCAAAGCGATACTTGTGATGATGACCCTTTTGTAATTGCCTTATGACATCTCAGTAATCAAAATCAAACCTATACCTATAGGTCTTGATTGTCATGGTTTGCATTTCAGCATAAACAGACTTGGCTTTTTGTATAGTTGGGATAGTATATTTGTCGATTGTCAATGGGAACTTGAATCCATGCTTGTGGTTACTTCTTCGTTCTTTGTGCACTAAAATTAGTTTTTCTGCATGTCTCCATGAGAACCCACTTATCTAAAGGATAATGTGGCATCATGTAAGGGTAGCCAGTGTAGCACCGTACTCTCAAATAAGTAAACATTGGGAATTGAAGAAATAGGCATCCAACTTTACTTACTGCCTTATAGACCTCATCAGATACCCTTCTCCTTTCGAGAGCTGGATCAAAATTGAAAAGCAAAGGTGCAAAGAAAGCATCAATAACCCGCCTGAAATGATGGAAGCTTTCCTTCAATTCTAGTTGATAGAAGAATTTATACACAGGTACCAGCATTCGTTTCCCTTTTGTGGATAGGCCTAGAAATTGTCTCATTATAACTGTAGTGTACACCAGGTAAGAAGTCATATAGAATTTCAATGTGGAAGGTGCATTGATCAGCTGCTCATGTATTTCATCACTAATTTGTTTGCCCCAGTCAATGTGCACCTTTTGTCTTCTTATAATCCTAATGTATTCATGCATCCAATCATGAAAAGTGGATGATTCAGGCAAGCCTTTTACTCTGCTTAAAAATGTGATCATATCTTTGACATCATCTTTGAAATCACTTCGCAGGAGTCCCTTTGGCCATCTAGAAACAGATTGTCTGGGCTTCTTCAACCATTGGGTGTTTATTTGGTCTTTAGCCTTGTTGGGATCAGCGTCAAAGACTTCTTGTGCTTTTTGTATAGAGATATCAATGTATTTCTCCATTTGAGGAACCTTAAACACAATGTAAAAGAAATCAGGGTTGATTCTTAAAATCTCGTGCCCAAAAGAATCAATCACACTTCTGCTTTCCCTGATGTAGTGAGATGCCACTTGAAGGACAAATTATGTATTATGTGTAGCTGTAGGGAACATAGCTACCAAATGCAGGTTACTGTGTACAATTGCTCTCATAGGGTTAGGAAGAGGCTTCATCTCAGTTTGCTTTGCAAAATAACCAAGTCTTGATGGCCAACCTCTGTGTCTTTTATTTCTTCCACCTTGGAAACCACTATAGTTAGTGGATAGACACCTTGATATTTATATTTCATTTTTCCTTTTGCTTTTGAAGAAGATGGAGGTTTTCTGGCAGTCATCAAGAGTAACTGAAACTTTGATCAATCAACTTTGAAGGTCTTTAAAAAGAGACTGCAAAGTGTCGAGCCAGAACAAACATTAGTCGTTAAATAGCATGGGAATGCACGAAATGAGCAATGATGATGAGAAAGCATGGAGTGGATGGAAAGGCACACAAAACGATGCATAAAATGGAAGGAACGAGGTTTAGAATGAAGCTTGCAAGTTTGAAGTACTTATGGGAAAAAAATGTGAAAAGTGTAAGGGCGCACTTTTTCAGCGCCCTTACATTTTGAAGGATTCTGGCTTTGATGCAGGGGCACTTAAAAACTGTGCTCCTACATTTGGAGTGTTAGAATAAATTTCAAAATGCCAAGGCACACTTTTTCAATGCCTCTGCACTTGAAATATGATTCTGGAAACAAATGCAATGATGTTTGAAAATGGCACCTTGACTATTTTGAAGCATGGGAACGCTCAAAGACAAAACTTGTTTTCGTGTATGGAGTTGCACTTGAAGTTTATTTCACCGCCATTGTAAATGTGGATAAGAACTAAGCAATTCTACTCACAAAATGTGAGTTTCTTCTATGTTTGCACCAAATCATTGTTGAAAGGGTGTCGTGGGAAGACACTAAAACAAAAAATGTTGGAGTTTGAAAGAATGGAAATCAAAATGTGTGGGAGAAGAAATTCATGCCAAAACAAGTCATAAAAGTTCCATTGCGTGAGGGCATACAAAAAAATGCGTGAGTAAGAGGAGGATGCCACACAACATGCCATGGAGAGGAAGTATGGAAAAAACGCGCAAGACCAAGAAATGTGAATGGAGAAAAAAGAATATGCATTTTGCATAGCAGTAGATTCGAAACAATCACAAAGAGGAAGCGTATTGATAGATTTTAAACAAGAAATAATGCGTAAATGAGAAGACAAAAATTAAAAACATACCTAAAATGGTGAACTCGAAAAACCCTAGCTTGATGCAAAAAGATCTTTGGAAAAACGTGTTATGCAGCTTGAGGAGTGCAGTCAAAAATTACAAACAATGAAAATAAAAAAAATAGAATCACTTTTAAGTGAATGAGAAACACAAAATACCTAACTCAAGTCGAGCAATAAATTTAGGCACAAAAAGTGGCACGATGAGTGAAAAATGTAAAACGTATGAAGAAACACGCCAAGGCAAGAAAATGACTAAGTCAGGATAAAAAGTGCAAGAGCGCACTTTTTTAGCGCTATTACATTTCAGTGACAAAAACACTTTCATGCAGGGGCTCTAAAAATCAACGCCCCTGCACTTTTCATACTTAGCCAATTTTTGGCTTGTGAGCAGGAGCGCACTTTTTTAGTCCAATTGCATCTTTCGCAATTTTAACTAAGTATGAACAGTGAGGCTTCACGAAGGATTTTGTTTCAAAGGTCTTCGCGAGGCGAACATAGGGGAATGTGCAAACTAAATGTTTGAGACTTTGGAACTCATTTCAAGGTGGCTTGAAAATCACCTCGTTTTGTGTGCTTAAACTTCACGAATCCTAGGAAACAGACAAGTTTTGTAGGGGGTTATCCGTGGAACGAGCGCTGCTAGATTCCATGATAACACACATCTAAAATTCAAACTGGGAAAGAGGTTGTACAATGGCCTCCACTCTCCACTTTGGAGACATTTGGCGCTTGACCCAGGGCCACAAAGATAGTATGGTCATTATGCTTTGTGACTAGTAGCTCTTTGATCTCATCCTCAAAGAGGATCATTTTTTCGGAGAGGAATGGCGAGGGGAGTCCTAACTAGACCAACTATTCAATGTGTCCCTTCATAGCTCGAACCACCTACTCTAAGGAATTTAGATATGCCTTTCACTTTGATGTTTCCTTGTTGAAGCTCAAGAACTCATTAATTTTGATTGTTGTTTGCCTTCTGTTGGCCACCCTCATTGCTTGAAGTTCCTCCTTCATAGCACTATACAAATTCTAAACTAGAAGTTGGGAATCTTAGACCTTGGGGGAGATGAAGACAAGGACTTGCTCTACGAAGGAACTCGCTTGTGCACTTAGGTGTTATGAGTCTAAAATGTTCCCAAGCATTGGCTTCAAGTGTGAGGCTACATTCTTTATCCTCTCCCAATATGAAACATACAACTATTGGACTATTGGGATGATGTTTGTAGTCTGGGAGTGGGTAGCAAGGTCATTCTTCGGCTATTGGATATCCTGGTCCCTAGCCTGGGACTGTCATTGCATTTGTTATGGCATGCTCATAGATTCTAAGAGGCTCATTTAAGCCTACACAAGCTCTATTTCTTTTTGTTGCAGCTTATTCTTTGTGATTTATTTTTCTTTCTTCAGGTTCTCTATTTAAGCCTTCAATTTTGCTACCTAAAACTATAGTTTGACTCTTTGACTAGCTTCTAAATGGAAGCTTTTTGTGGTGACATGGCTTTGTAATTCAAACCTTATTTTGGTAAGCTTTGCATCTTTGGGCTTAGCCTCTATATTTAGGTGGTCAATGGTGGCTTTCACTCTTGTGAGTTATTGTTCTTTCATCTGCAACCAACAACCTACCTTAAGGTAGTCCATTGTCACAGACTTTTATGTTTCTTCCATTGATTCCACTCTATCACGTGGCCTTGCTTGGTCAAGTCTCAGACCAATAGCTTGGATTAAGTAATCCCTAGGCTGCATTTTCTCTTGGGGCTTAATCATTATCAGCATCATGTGTGTGATCATTAGGGCCTATTGTGTGGGGTCAAAGAAAGACTGTATGTGTGGTGTTGTAGGGGCTCTTGTTACTTTTCCTCTTCTTTTCTCTACTTGGGCTTCTTAGACCTTCCTTACAGTTTCCAATTGCTAGTGGAACTAATAGTGAGACTAAATTATTTTTGTAGACACCCAAAATTGTCCATGTCATAACATTACCTAGTCGATACATGACCTTATACGACATCTTGTAATATTTTACCCTAGGTCATGTTGGCCCATAATTGTCGTTGCACCGAAAGATCTATCTATTAATTCCTGATACAACTACCAGAGTTAATGAATCCATGGGAGGTGGTTAGTCCATGTCACGAATCTCAAGGGGAGTGCTAACCATTTTCCAACAAACTCCCCCTCAATGTTACCCGAGGGGATTCGAACTCGACACCTTTGGCTCTGATACCAATTGTTGGACCACAGTTATCGTTGCACCAAAAGATTGACCTGTTAATGCCCGATACAACTGCCAAAGTTAATGGATCCATGAGAGGCAGTTAGTCGATATCACAAATCCTGAGGGGAGCACTAACCTTCTGCCAACAGTCATTACATTATCCCATTTATTCCACTTGATCACTTTCCCAATTAATTAAATAAATCTCATTTATTTAATTAATTCCCCTTCACATGTCTCAAAATAATTCAAATTAAATATTTGAATTAATCCCTTGCTTATTACCACATTGCAACACGTGTCACATGACTACAACTCTTCACAGGAACAAATAATTTAAATAATTTTATTATTTAAATTATGAGATTCCCACTCACATCCTATTTTTAGCCCCATTTGTTTGTGCGTCATGGGCATCTTTTCCTCCAAAATAAATAAAAGAATCCCACATCCTTATTTGATCCTCATGTCATAACCCACTTAATGTGCGTCATAGGCACTAAATCAACTTTTAATCCTAGCCATACACATCACACAATTGAATTTTAATCTTAGCTATCAAATCAAATCAGCTCTTGCCTATAAATATAGCCTCACATAGGCCATTTGATATCAATCTTCTTCTATTATCCTCATTCTGCCAAATTTTTTTTCAATCTTCTCATATATCTATCTATTTTTCCTCTATCATCTCCATCTTATCGTTATGTTGCGAAAATGAGCAATCAAAATCCACATCAATCCTTTAAAATCTTGCATGCTTATGTGAGGTGGAGAAGGGCAATGAAGATAAATCAAATCTAGCTTGGAGATCAGTTTGCTTCGCTTTCTTGTTTTCATTTCAGGCTAGTTTGTGCTCTATTGTGCTTGTTAGGGTTTCATTATAATTTGTTTATGCATTTTCTCTAAGTTTTTTACCCTAACTACATTGGTGAACCTGACGTGAATCCTTTGATCTAGCTTGTTTTTTACAGGTTTTATTGAATTTTTTGTTGCAGATCTGCCATTTTTTGGATAAAACACTAGGTTTTAAAGATTTCATCATATCTTCCAAACGACTACGAATTTTTCTACAATATTTTGAAGAAAAAAAATCCATCATCTAAGGAAGCTATAGAAAAAAATTGCGAGTTTAACACCATTTTTGTAGGATTTATCACGATTTTATGTTTTTTCATAAAATTGACTTTCTAATCGCAAATCAACGAATTTTCTAGAAATTTTTACATTTTCAGAAAGCTCTTGAAATTATAATGGGGATTTTTTTATATATATTTGATTTTGAGGTCAAATAAGGTGCTAAATGATTCAATCTTTTTTTCTCTAGGGTTTTCATAATTCTATATTTTTGGTCGCAAAACAGGGAATTTTTCTGACTTCTTTACACTTCTAGAAAGCTCTAAGAAAATTAGCATGGGTCTCTTCTTTGATTTTTTATTTTTCAGATCAATAATGTCTTCAAATAATCAAATCTAATTTGGCTTTGTTAAAAACATATATATGAAATTACAATTTTCCTTGTCTTATGAGCTTTTTTTATGGTTGCATTATAATATCATTTTCTAATTTTGTAGGTGAATCTAATGATCTAGAACAGCATTGGAATTAACATCTACAAGAGATTTAAGGACGAAAACAATCAGGTGCACACATTCCATCTTTCATCTCTAATCACTACTTGTCAACACACTTCAATTTGGGGCTTTAAAAGAACTACTTGTTTTATTACACACTTGGATTTTGGGCTTAAAAATAACATCTTGTTTGTTGTCACATCATTGAAATTAGGTTAAAACGAACAACTGTCTTCCTACAAATTTGGCTTTGGGATCTAAAAAGAACAAGTGCTTGAAATTTTTTACACACATTTTGATTTTCTAAAGAGAATAAAAACTACAAGTGTGAATCAAGTGTGTGTGTGTGTGTGTGTGTGATCAAAAAAACTTCACTTGGTTCGCTTTTGTCATACCCTTCTTAGGAGGCCTGCTTGGAGCACACACCACTCCAAGGGACAACCTTAATCAAGGTGTGAATCGAAAGACACTCTTCTTTGGGAGTTAAAATCTTGTCACTCTTGGCTAAGCCCCAAAGAACTTTATACCTTTGGGAAGTGAAGGTGAAGGGTGGGTTACCCCTTTCTCCCAGCTGTGTGGCAGGACTTTGCTTTCAAATCATCCTTAGTCAACCTTGTGCATCCCAACTTAAAACCTAATTGGCCACACCCACTTGACTAACATTAGTCTTGTTGTTGTGTATTCAAGTGTTTGCTTAATTGTAACATTTAATCTTGAAAGAAAAATTTATCATTGTGTTTGGTGTGTGTGTTCATGCATTTGCATGTCAGATCTTGTGTTTTATATTTCCCAAGTCAAACTTCTAATAAACACTTGCCTCATCATCCAAATCATCCAATCTTGTCATTCCACATCATATCCTAATCATCAACATCTCTTTAATCCAATCAACATCATTTTACACCATGCCAACATTAGAAGACCTAGTACCCCAGTTCCAAGACCTCCTCCAATCACTTTTTCAAACACCACAACCCTTAGACCAACAAGCTATACATGGGCTCCAAGGCCTCATCCAACAATTTCAACCTCAAGCAAGCCAATCACCTCAAATGCAACATCTCATAGCGCAAGCCCAATATCTCATAGTCACTTGTCAAACCCAACAAGCACATCATCCTCTATTCATTCAACACCAATCAATTCCGCCTCACTCCTATGTGGCATCTCCCTCCATTCCATATCAATCTACTCCATCCACCTATCAAAACAAGTCCATATCACCTTATCCCACATCCTTCCATAACAATTCCACATCACCTTATCCCACCTCTTTCCATGTCAATCCTACATTAACCCATCAATTCATCCCACAACAAGCACATGTGAGCCAAAGTCCCCCTTCGCAACAAGATCAAAATCCTTTAAGTCTTAATGCCACCTTTGACAAGGGAAATACCAATCTAGCTCATGCATCCTATAAATATATTATACCACCATCTAATCAAAGCCCTATCCTAAACACACCATGTCCTAGTCCAAATCCATTGGTCCCCACATGTCCCAACCCATAAAACCTTTCATTACCCACACCATCATCCAATCCTCTATCAATTTCATGCCCTAGATTTAAACATTACAAAATCAAACCCAAATCCACCCATCCACCTACAAAGGGTGTGACCCAAGGGCTACTAGCAAGGAGTCAACTATGTCAACCATTTCCCATCCTTGAGCTTACAAAGGATTCTTCCAACACCATGCCTAGTCTTCTAATTCCGTCATGTCATCTACAACCCCTTGAACCTATTATAGAGTCTCCCCCCATGAGCCTCAGTCAACCTCCATCATTCCATCATGAGATTGACCATCAAGAACATGATGAACCCTCCAAGAGCCTTCCTCATCCACTTCCATTCAACAAATCCAAGAGGTATGTCAAGAGCCTAATCCTAAGCATGGGGAAACATCAAGCCCTCCTATTAATCAAGATCAAATCATTTTCATTCAACCTATCCATAACATATATCGTTTCCACGATCAAGACACTATTCATGATGAAGAACCATCCATGGGCAACTTATTCTTATCCATACCCCCACTACCATTCAAGAACAATACACCCAAGATCCACATAATGAAAGTCTTGTTGAACTATGTGAACATTCACCCTATTCCATGGCCTTCCTTCGAAGCGAAGAAAGTTCCCCTCCATCTAGCCCTATCCATGATGCACAAACTCCCACTTGTCATGATGAGACACGTGCCTCCCAAGCACACATAGAAGATCAAACAAATAACTTGGGTCTACATGAACATGATAAAGATCCTAATGATTCTTCCACATCAACTATCAATCCCACCTCAAGTCCACCATCATATCCTATGGGTCTTACCACCTTCATCCATGAATGTTCCTCCTTTGGACAACAACAACCATCGTCCTCCACTTCACCTAATAATGAATTTGTGTCTCGTGTCCAAAACACACCTTGTCCCATTGTCCATCACGTGCTTCAAAAAATAAACTATCAAGGTAAAGGCTTAGGCCTTTATGAACAAGGTATTTTGGAGCCAATCCATGTCAAGGTCCCTCCATGCTCTTATGGCCTTGGATATACACCCCAAGGAAACCAATCTCAAGATGTTGGTACTTCCTTCATGCATCCTAAGTCCACCTCCTTCCATCATAAGCCCTATCATGCACCCAAAACATATGTTGTCATTCCACCTGGACATCATCCGACAAATGTCAAAAGCATGTGACCGTACACCTTCCATCGTCAACTTTTCCACCATTGCTTCCAACTCCTAATATCCCTCCATTTAATCTACCTCCACTACTCCCAACACCTAATATCCCCATTATACAATCCCCTTATCCACCTACCCATAAATCTGTTGGTATGTGGCGACTGATCATGCTATACTGTATAGCCCATGGTATACTGTACACCCCGACCCCCTGTCCTCGCTTCTAAAATCTTGTTAAAAGGGGTTGGGATGGAGGTTACAGTATGATGAAAAATGCAATTATTCGCAAGATTGTAATAGGTTTTGCACTGGATAATAAAAGTATTGGATGGCTGCGGTTTGGTGGATGTTCTATTGGTGAAACTACTTAAATTGGTATATGATTTATTTTGTGTATGTTTTAGTTTCTCTGCTATTACAATATGCATTTAATTGTTAGATATCTCATTCAACCCCAACAAGTGGTATCGAGCTTAGTTAGGTTTCGATTATCATCTGTAGGAAGGTCTCGCAGCTGAGTGGGAGTCTCATGGTTGAGTGGGAGCAATGGCAGACGAGGGTAAGAAGGTTGAGAAGTTTAATGGGCAGAACTATTAGTTATGGAGGATGCAGATGGAGGACTATCTCTATCAGAAGGATTTATGGCGGCCATTGGAAGGGAAAGCCAAGAAACCTACAACAATGTCATATGAGGACTGGGAGATCTTGGATAGAAAGGCTCTTGGTAGTATCTGCTACCGGGTAATAACTCCAAGTGGCGTTCAATATTACAACAAAGACAACTCAAGATTTGATGGAAACCCTAGTGAAGTTGTATGAAAAGCCTTCCGCTTCGAATAAGGTATTTCTTATGAAGCATTTATTTAATATGAAAATGGTAGAAGGTGGGTCAGCTACTGATTATTTAAATGAGTTTAATAATTTCCATTACTCAATCAATTAATCCCTTTGTAAAAGTAAACTTTGATGAAGAAGTTAGGCTCTTTTGATTATGTACTTTGGCCCCGAAAAGTCGGAATAGCTTGGTAATGGTCGTTAGCAATTCTCGTTTCTAGTTCAAATACATTGGAAGTTTGATGATGTTGTTGGTGTTATTCGAATGCAGGAAATTGGTGAGGGAAAACTCAAGTGGGAACATCCACACGTAGTGTTTTGAATGCGTAAAGTAGGGGCAAAAACAAAGGAGAGGAAATAATTCGAAAAATCATGGGAAGTCAATGAGGAAAATCAAAGGACAAAAGGTCCCAATTTAGGAGATAAGAGGGATTGTTGGTACTGTGGTAAGCCGAGTCATTTGAAGAAAGATTGTTGGTCTCAGAAAAATAAAGATGGAGACAAAAAGGAAGGAAGCAAAGAGGAAAATGTGGTAAGTAATAAATCTGATGAGGATGCTTTGATTCTTTCCCTTGATAATGCTGATGATTCTTGGGTGTTAGATTCTGGGGCTTCATTTCA
>VDFB02106722.1:0-39805 GCA_007258455.2 Sequoia sempervirens | reverse complement strand
TCTAGAAGATCCTCATCCAGTAGTGTGTTCCCACTTGCCTTCTCTCTGACTGCCAACTCAACAAATCTGCCAAGTACAGCCTCAACTTCCTGAACTGAAATCGGTGGAACACAATCTAGTTGAAACTCTAATACCGTAACTGAATGCTCATGCCTCGTACAAGATTTTCTCCAAGCAGCTAAGGAGTCCTGCGTGTTCTGGATCAAAGTGGAGAAAGTAGCAGTATTCTCAAAGTCATCCTGTACAAAGGTCTTAACGTCTGCAAAGAAAGGCACCAGCAAACCCCTCAAATTATCAAAATTAACTTCATCTGGATTCAACCGCCTAGCAAATATAGCCTCAAAGGTATTCTGAACTCCATCTATAATATTGGCCATAGCCTTATGTACTCTAGCTAAATCCGCCTGTGCTGCATCGAAGAAGCCACGCCCAGTGATCGCCGAAGAATACCACCGAGAAATCATATCCGCTTATTCTCCTCAATGACACCTCCATCAATCAAGAATCAGAATGGCACATGCCTCAATACCTCAAGACGCTGGATCACCTTACTCTGATAGATAGAGGCATCGCCCCAAGCATGATCCACTGCATCCATCCGTGTCAAAATAGTAGAGGCCTGTTGAAAAGCAGAAGCAAGGTCCTCCATAAACTTCTCCGTCTCGACACGAACTCCCGTGACCCATTTATCTGCTTCTTGTGCCATCCTCCCAACTCTACCAAACCGCTGATCGACTCTCTAGGTACATCCGCTGGAGGCTCTATCACTGGTACATCTTGCCCTCGAGAACGAGATAACTGCTGTACATATCCAATTAACGCCTTGTGTTCTCTTTTCAGCTTCTTATACTTCCCTTCCTTCTTGAACAACCTATCCTTGAGGGCGAGGAAGGAGTTATCACACTCCTCAACAATCTGCGCACCAGTAGGGCGTCCCAAGTCTAGAGTCGTGACCACATAATTCTCAGGAACTGCTTCATTCCGGTCACACTCAACTCGTGGAACAGCAACGTGAAGAGTACGAGAGCCATCCTCCTCAGTGGAGATCTTCGAAAATTTTCTTGCTTTCTTCTTCTGTGGAGGGGCACTGATCCGGTTCAAGAACTCCTCCATCTCAATTGCTGGATCAAGCTCCTCACTAGGGCTTCTCCTCATTCTATCTTTAAGCCAATCGAGCACCTCATACTGTATATCGAAGGGCTGCTGCTCTTGTGCCTCGACTTCTCTAACTTGTTCAACTTCTTCATCATTCGTAGGCTCATTATCTCGGTGGCCGAAAGTATCACCCGACACTATATCATCATCATCACCATCGTTCATGGCCGCCTCTAACTCTTGCTGAAACTAAGGGTCAGTAATAGTCCCCTCATCATCATGCTGATCAATCCGGACAGGTGCGTTGACACTCTGGCCAACTGACTCTCTCCGTGGAGGCTGAATATCATCCTGTACTACTGGCACCTGATTCAATACAATCCTCTGATCAGCAAATAAAGACACCTCCTATATGCTTGGAGAACGTGTTTCCAAGGGTGTTGCCACTGTGACTCGTGGAGGCTCTGGCTGAATAGGCTCTTGTCTAACTATTTCCTTCTTCCTGGACTCTGGACCTCTTGTGATTTGTTTCTTCCTGCCAGTGGTGGGGGTCCTGTGATCTCCCATCATATTGTAAGTCAAAGCAATTGACCTACTCTTCAATCTATTCACCTGTCTATCAACCCATGCCCTGGTGAATGTCATGACTGGGATAGAAAGAGTATCTAAATCTGCAACCTCGGGCTCTGACCAATCGGGAGGTGGAAGCGGAGTACCTCGAACAGCTGCATAATCCGGATGGACTACATCCATATCCTCATTGACCTGGTCCGGAACCAGCACAACCTCGCACTCCCTGATCAGAGTAATAGGCAATCGAGAGAACATCCTCTTCCTTACTTCAATCTCATCAACTGCATCAGCCCAATAATCTTCTATGGTGGCCTTATGTTTGAACTCCTCCGACAGAACCCAATTGATGTTATGATGTGGGTCGTAGTGCTGTCGGCTAGTATGATATGAGAAATGATAAAATTGAAGCTCACTTTCAGCCTCTCTAGCTGCCTGCATCGAAGGACACACCTCATCCGAGTTGCCCATTACAATTGGAAATTCTATCCCTCCTTTCTTTTTCTTCTTTTGGATTTTATCAAAGGCTAGCAACTGTCTAGATATCTCTAGCATCAATATTCTATCTGTTGGGTATTTAGGCAGCCTATATGGGTATGATGAGAAACCTTGCAGCCTAATGTAAGAGAATCTCGGAAATTGTATGAACCAACACCCATACCTTTCAATTAACTCCTAGGCTTCTTTCGAGATTCTGTGTTGCAATCGCTCCTGCAGCAGCCTCGTGATGTACATGGTGAATGAGTCGTTGACACGCTTGTAGTGGGTTGTGCTTGACAGGTGCAATTGTGGACAGGCATCATAGATTTTGAACTGATGAGAGCCGCATCCAATAGGCTCTTTATAAGATATCCCCCTATACTTCGTCTTCCGTGCCAACATATAAATGACATAGGAGCTCATGTAAAATGTCTTCGTTCTCCTCAAGCCCAGGAGCTGCTCGTGCAAGTTGTCACTGATCATCGCAGCCCAATTGACATAATCTTTTCCTTCCAGCACGAGGTTGATATAATAGAACATCCAAGGCTCAAAAATAAATGATTGTGGGCAACCTCCAACCCTGCTCAGCATCATGATGAGATCGCAGTATTCCTGCTTCAAGTCATCCGCTATGATCTGCTTGGGAAACTTCGTTCGAGAAGGCTTGGGAGTGCTCATCTAGTGGGTATTAATTGTATCCATGCATCGCTCAAAAGCAGAAGCATACATCCGCTCAGCCTGTTCTCTGGATTTGTAAATCATATTCCTGTGCACCGGGATCCCGAAAGCTTCACCAATGGCTGCCGGAGTGAGATTGGCAAGCACTTGGCCATCTGGTGACATGATCGACCGGTGCTCCTTCTCATAGCGATTAGCACATTCCATTATCAGCTCCGAACACTGTATAGCTGGCGGGAAACCAACAGCTGCATATAGTCCACTTCGGACGATGTGCGAAGTGACTGAAGCCCGATGACTACCAATTCCAAACATCCTGTTCTTGAAGGTCTCTAGGTTGACGGAGCCCAAGTTAGTGTCTGTCAACTTGCCCAGCTTTGAAATAAACTTCGACTCCGGCATGAATGTTTTACTCAGCTTCTTGATCACTGCTTGTCTTGAGGCACCATTGTCCTTTCCGGTTGTCCTCGCTTCAGCCATCTGCAACATAACAAACATTCATTAGCAATTTAAATTTAATAAAATAAGGCATTGTATAGGGGCTGCAGTCGAATTCTAGAAGCTGCAATAACTCTCGTGTTTGCAAACCTCAGCTTCTCTCTTGAATTTCAATACTTAGAACAGATTTCTAAGTAGACTTTGATGGCTTCACTTCACTATCCCAATCAGCAATTTGAACTTCGTAACTTTGTATCAGCAATCAGCAATCAGCAAACTCCGAAAACTAATTTCACTCCACTTCAAGGCGTCCTTACCAACTGGCAACCTTAACTTCAGCAACGAACTAAGCTTCAGCAACGAACTAAGCTTCAGCCACACTCGTACCTTTCAAGCCTTCAGCAACTTCTCTTCTCCAACCAGCAAGTGCGCACTTCTATACTTCAACAAATATTTCTTTAACCAGCAAGGGCGTACCTCTTCAGCAACTCAAGGCGTCCTTCCAGCTGCAAATTTGATCAACTTCCAAGTGCGCCTCTTCAGCAAACTCAATTCCTCAGCAAAATTCGAATTCCTTCAGGCTCTCCAGCAACTTAAGGCGTCCCTTTTTAACTCAGCAACCTTCAAATTTCAAACTCTTCAAGCAACAATTCACTGCAACACTTCACTCTCAGAGCAAGTTCGACTTCTTCAGCTGTGAAAATAAGTGAGAAACATCTCCATTTTATAGCCAAAATTCGAATTCTAGAAGAAGTTAATTTTAGCCAGTGCAATTAAACTCCACTACTCCACTTCAAGAATTCGAATTTTCCCTCTCTGGTGTTTCTGACACTTGTCTCCAGTCATCGGGAATATTATTCTTCTAGAAACTTGACTTTGACTGGCATCCTTGAATTTATTTTCAAAAAATTTAATTTAAATTCATCCTTTGAAATTCACCAGCCGGAGCCCTGTCACTTGAAATTCGAATTTTAACTCTTCATCACCTCTGGGAAATTCATCCTTGAAAAATTCAAACAAAATTATCTAGGCAACTGACTTCAAGTTCATCGTTCGAAGAAAATTCATTTTGAAAACACATTTTATTCACTCTGCCTTAGGAAATTTTAAATTTTCCCTTAGGAAAATTCACAATTTGAGCACTGATTAAATTCTTCACTGAAAAAGTGTCGGCGAAGTTCGGAAGACTAGGAAATCCATTTATCATTGCAAATATTCAGTACCCAGAAGAAAATTTTCTTCAGAACACCTCGAATTCATGGGTACCCGACGAACGGGTTCATTTAATTTTTCAATTTTGAACCTTAGAAAAATATTATTTTATCAAATTAAAATCCATTCTTCGCCTGTGATCATTCCGTGTTGCTCTGACTTGAAGGACTTGAATTCATCCTGCATTCCTGACTTCATCACTGAGAGAATTTGCCGACGCTTCGGAAAATTTCATCACCCTGAGGCTCCAGGCGTATTTTCTAAGAAGAAAATAATTTGCCTTGAAAAATATTTTTAAATTATTTCACATTGAGAACTTGCCTTAGAAAATATTTCGTTTGCCTGCCGGCGAGAGAAGTATCATCATCTTCTTTTAGAAAATTTTTTATTCACAGAGGTGCCTTGTACATTTCATCTTCACTTGCCATTTTGGATTTGACTTCACACGTGAAAGGCAATTTCATTAAAAAAAATTCTAACGCCTTAGAAAATTTCACACCTCACATGCCTTAGGAAATTTTCTAACACTTCCCCACTCTTAGCGCATAACACTTGACATTCACCACCCTTAAGCGCATTTGAGGCAAGGAAAGGAATAACGCCCACCTTTGACCACCTTTTACCATGCTTCAATCATATTTCACCTCACTTACCACCTTTATTTACCATTTACAACTTCAACTTGGGCGCATTTCAGCCTGGCAAGAGGATGACCCTTCGCCTTCCATTTTTTGTCTTCATATGAGCTCATTTGGGCGCATTTAGGAGGGTGAGGAGGACGAGCTTGTTGACTTTTGTTGACCCTCTTCTAACCTTGGCGCATTTTCATGAAACTTTCTCCAACGTCCTTGGGTGACTCTTCACCTTCTATTTTTTTGTCCTGGCATGCATGACTTTGGGCGCATTTTGCCTATGGAGGAGGACAAGTTTGTTTGACTACTTTGACCTTCCATTTTTTTGGGCGCATTTCACCCCCTGAGCAGGATGGGCGCATTTGGATGGGGGTGGCGGATTTCCTTCATGCCTTAGAAATTTTTAAACCTTTTCTGAGCTTTCCTTCTTCTTTTGGGCGCATTTGGACCCCTGAGCAGGATGAACGCCATACTTAGAATTTTTTTATGCCTCCTTACTAGCTGGGCGCATTTCCTTATGCCTGCTGGATGAAGTTTTAGACTTAGACAAATTTTCTCGTTTTTCGCCAGCTTACGTGCCCTGCTACTTATAGTAAGTCTTCTTGATTTTGCACTTCTGAAGCTCGGAATGGCTTGAAATTTTGCACACGGCATCCTCATAACCTTATCAACCTGTCGGCACTGCCACTTTTAGTCACCCTACTATTTTTAGCATGTTTCTGAAGGTGGTTTACTATAAATAGTAACCTCATGTTTCTGATAGCTCCCATGCTCTGATCGAGTTGAAATTTGAATGAGGCGCTCCTCACCACGTGACCTGTTGGTTGACACTGACGCATGCACTCGATTTACTATTTTTAGCCAGTTTCCAAATTGACTTACTATAAATAGTAAGTGCTCCGTTTGACTCGAAATTTCACCAGCAGATAGCCTGATGGATGCTGATCGCGATGGTTTACATCGGTTTTCGAAATTTTTTTTTACTTTTACTTATTTTAGTTCAAGTTAGAAACCCTAATTCGCTCACGATCAAATGAAATTTTGTTTCTCGCGTTTGCATACATCGATCGCTCGTGACATTTGGGAAGCGACACCACTAAAAAGTGTTCTCCTTGAGCATACCATTTCTGCATGTCATACCATGCTCTCCGAACCCATCGAAGCCATCCGACATGCAAACCCTCGACATGCAAACTAAAATAGCCTGGAGGTCAATTGAAAGTGATCGTCTCGTTTTGCATGTTACATCATCGAAGGTCTCGAAAACCGAAGGAATATCGGACATCAAAGAAAACTACATGACGGTTGCTAAAATAGTAAAGTTGTCTACGTTGCTCAAATTTTGCAGCGAGTCGATATACCTTGAATCTTGTGTGCTGTCGGAATCTCAAAATAGCTGACAGATTGCACGGAATTTCATACTTACTAAAAATAGTAAGTACCTCAGAATCTGATAAAACTTGCTGAGAGCCTGCTTGAAACACACTGACAACAATGTTAAGTCAATTTTCAATTTATTGACTTTATTTGACCTTGGACCGAAGAAACGGTGAAACCCTAATTTTGGACTCAGTTTCACACTTAAACTCACTGACGGACGCAACCCCAGAAAGACGGACACCAGAAAAGAGACAGAGCGAGAGAGAGAGGAAAACCCAAGCCAAAAGATCGGAACGAAGCAAAAATTTAGGGGGTCCCCATCTTGAATGGGGCGATGTTTGAAAAGGTCACAACAAGTATGTCTGATTCTGAAAAGTTGACGTTCTCTAAAACTTGATTGCAGAAACCCTTGTTTCTCCAACTCCAAATGTTCTCAGAGAGAAAAGACAAAATTTGAATAATCATACCATAATGAGTTCTATTCTATCTTTGAGAAAATATATAATCTCTCTCAAAAGTTCGACCCCTTTGAAAAAAAACAATTAAATGGCATTTAATAATATTAAATTCGCCCTTTCCAGACTTAGGCAAATTAATCAATAAATGTCTTTCACTTTAATGAGTAAGAAATACTCATTTAAATAAATATTTTGCTCCCTTCATTATAAAGTCATTAAATACTTTATAATAAACCATTTAATTAATTAATAGCTTTAATATTTCACTTAAAGTGACTTTATAATATAAAGTCATAATAATAATCTTTTAATTATTATTAAATGCTCCGTTATTCCTTGTTTGCTCATCAAACTGTCAAACGGGGTCAAAACTGAGATGACCAGCTGAGCCAGGTGCCCTGTTAGAAATAGTAACCCCTGTTGGCTTGACTTACTATAAATAGTAAGTGCCTGAATATCACTCTGTAAGACTCTGCAAAGGCCCAAACCTGAATCAACTGATGGAGTAATGTCCCAAAACTCAGGATATCTGCCAAAAGCAACCTTCTAATCACATTAATTAGCCTACGAGGGTTTGAATGATAGACTAACCCCTCAAACACCTGAACTGCCTAGGAAGGAGACATTACAACATGCACACACGCGCACACACACACACGCACGCGCACACACTCACTCACACACACACACACGCGCGCACACACACACACTTGCTTCCCAATAATATTCTTGCTGATAACAATATTTACATCCTATAGATATCTTATATTTCAATTCTGATCCACTAGATATTTTTCTTTTATTTTCCAATCTGATACACACACACAAACACGCTTACTTCCCAATAATATTCTTGCTGATAACAATATTTACATCGAAATTTCCAATAGATATCTTATATTTCAATTCTGATCCACTAGATGTTTTTCTTTTCTTTTCCAATCTGATCCACTTGATGTCTTCCTCCAATAAAATGTCCTCTCTTAAATATCTCCCCCTTGAGGGGGAAAGCCACATCCTTTCATAAATTATATCCTTGCAAAGAGACATTCCTTTCCTCAATGAAGTGCTGCTTTTATCTTTTAATTAATTATTAATTAGTTTTATTTTTTCCTTGCTGTGATTCTTTTGAACTTGATTGATCCCTCTCTTTTTTTACATCCTATGTTAAAGTCCTCTTAGTTTTAGGAGTTTGCAAACCTTCTTTGGGTGGGGGCATGACACACTCATACATGCATACAGTAGTTTTTTATGATAGACTTATTGCTAGTAAAATGTAATAAACAACCCCAAATATTTTTTTTTGAAAACTTCACCACTGCTGTTATAAATTTCTGAGCGTGTTTGCCTTGGTATTCTCATGTGTTATTCATAGATTCATCATGCCTCGGATTGATAGCATAGAACATAAAATATAACTTGAAGCTTGCTGATTGTGAGGGTTTTAGAGTTTGTTTGAGATGTTTTTTGCATAGAACTTAGAAACCATTCATCAAATTGACATGCCAATTGATAGATAAAAATATGCAGAGCTAAAAACATATAGAAACCAGCTTGTAAACCCAACTGTTTCAGACTTAATTGCTCAGTTTATAACAACAGGCAACTACCAGACCTGGTATTCTCATGTGTTATTCATAGATTCATCATGCCTCGGATTGATAGCATAGAACATAAAATATAACTTGAAGCTTGCTGATTGTGAGGGTTTTAGAGTTTGTTTGAGATGTTTTTTGCATAGAACTTAGAAACTATTCATCAAATTGACATGCCAATTGATAGATAAAAATATGCAGAGCTAAAAACATATAGAAACCAGCTTGTAAACCCAACTGTTTCAGACTTAATTGCTCAGTTTATAACAACAGGCAACTACCAGACCTGATTTCAAAGCTCCAAGCTGCAGATGTGAAAGAACCTTCAAGCTCGCCTTACACCCAAGTGGAGAGCTCTCAATCCCCTTTCAAGGCATGCCATAAACCCCACTTGACAGCTACAGGGAAGACTTTGCAGCACACTGTGAGGGCGACCAGCAATCATGAAGACTCCCTAAATGATATGATTTGCTCCAAGGCTAAAACCCTTACTCCTTGCCTCCCAACTGTAAACTGAAAATAAGAAAACAAACAATAGAAACAACTGTAAATAAGACTTCATCAAACAATAGAAGCTTTTGCAGCAGCAGACTATAAACTGAAGATTGCCACCAACAAGGGCGTCCCTTGTAGAAGTTTGGCCAGGCCCTAGAAAATCCAAAACTTATTCATAATTTGAAACCTTATACTTGTTGGAATCGCCTTGGGAAGAGCTAACCACGGATTCAATACCTATATGGATCGCCTAAACCAATTTTGAGTTACGAGCAAATAAGTGAGTTCTGGTCCAGAGAAGTTGTGCCTAGAAATTGATTAAAAACACACCAAAATCCACAAGAAATCCACTCCAAACTGTAAGAAGCAAACACACGCAAAACCAAACTGGAAACCTTAAAACAATTGGAAAATCTTCATTCTTTTTCGCCCAGATGTGATTCCTGATTGAAACTACCATTCACTAGTTTGAGCAGGTCTTTCATTGCCAAAACTAGTCTTAGATATTGAGGGTCGTCGTCCTCAATCCCATTCTCAGATCTTTTGGTAACAAACCAGCAGCATCTCTGTAAGTCGTCAAAGCATCCATAAAGAAATGAGCCTCCAAATGAAGCTTTTAAACGTTAACCTTCAAATTAGGGCGACCAAGGGAGAAACCCTAAAACCCACGCCCACTTTGTATTTGCTTTTTGATTTAATTCAAAATCTCACTCAAAACATTAGCTTTAATTTTTAAATTAACTTCATTCCTTAGCTTGGGCGCCTATCCCTTATCTAGCATACAAAAACGTTACTTTAAAAACAACTTAAAGTCATTACACTAGGCTAGTTGCTTTAAAAACAACTTGAAGTCATTACACTAGGCGCTATGGTACTTTTTTGTCCCCTTTTTGACCCTCAACATTAAAATATAAAGTTACTTTATATTAATCCAATTTGAAGGGGAAATCAAATATTTAAATACTTCAACCTTAGGAACTAATGTCTCGATTGAAAATGTTGCTGAGTGGTAACCTTGACCAGGTCCAGCTTACCCTAAAATTGACTTACTATTTTTAGTAAGCACTAAAAATAGCCAATAATCACAAAAGCTCAAACTGGAGAGGTACTGAGATGCACAAAGGGCTCACGGAAGACTGAATCCCAAAACTAGACCTCCTGCTAAACATAGCACTTACTAAAAATAGTAAGTGTATTTGAATCCGACTAATCTGAAAGAGGACTTTGAAAATGGGGACATTACATAAAATGAGGTGTCATATATTTCTTATGCTATATGAATGATATAAGCCTATGAGGATGTTGTAATCTTACAAAAAATTTCTTCTTAGTTCTTTGGCTTTGAGCATGTTAGAGTTTCAGTTCTAGAGTATGCCTAAAATCTATTTATTAGGTAGCTGAGCATCTATTCAAAGGAACTCAGTGAGAGTTTCTTGATTCGAGGAGCATTATAATTTTTTGTGCCCTATCTACTATTAAATCTGTGGTAGGTACTATTGCCCATACAAAGATTTTGGTGGATCCCTCACCACTTTCTTATGCTACACTTATTATTAGAGGTGCTTGTCTCTTTGTGGTGATCCTAGGCCTACTATATTGATTATTTCTTTTTTTCAGCTTATCATTGTTATTGGAGGTGTTAAGTGCCCTTTAGATACTTCTGATTTGCATGTAGACGAGCATAGATTGTTAATTGATCTTTCCCGTGTTCTAGTATAGCTGGGCTTTTTGGACATTTGGCTCTCACTCTAGTTGTTATCTCTATAATCATCTTGATGTTGGGGGCCCTCTTGCACATCCTTTCCATGATGTAGAACTTAGTGGTAGGCTCACATTACCAGCTTCTTCCCCTCTATCTGTAAGATACCCCCCTATTTTTTTTGAAATAACGCCTGTTGCTGATATGTTTGGTTCAATGAAATGTTTTGTTTGTTTCACAAGTGATTGTAGTTGAAAGAATCATAAGAGGAGATTGCATAGAAAAGATAACACAAATACAAAGCTTCAAAGAGACTGAAACAAACTATTTAGCTTTCATCTTTCTGTATTTTCAGATCAGAAAATTACAAGTAAAAATCAGAATCTGGTACAAGAGTTTTGCAGTCCTGACAAGGCCTTTAAAATGTTAGCAAGAGGCTCCTGAAAGCTTCGACCCAAACCCCTTGCAATGATACTTGAATCACTTGCTTCACCTACGCCCAGGCCACTAATTTCCAGCGTTCAAAGCTCTTTTCTCAACTCCACACGTGCTGGCCTGAACAAGGAGATATTTGCAGCAGGAGGGTGGCCTCCCTCAGAAGTTCGATCCTCCTCTAAAAAATGCATTCTTATGCTTGATGGAATCAGCTTAGGATAGGCTTTAATATGAAACGATACCCAGAACAAGCTGATACTGAGCTATGAGCAAAATCACAGATTCAGATCCATTTTTTGAAAACACCCAGAAACCAATATAAAACACTCCAAACCTTCAAAATACCACTCCAAACTGAAAGCATCAACAACACACCAAAAACTCCTAGAAATATTGATAAATCTTCATCATTTCTTCACCAAAAATCGATCTCTTGAAGCTCCTGTGATCTCAACTGTAAATACACACCAATATCTGATTAGGGTGGATATTTCACCACCGAAACCAGCCCAACAAAGGAGGGTTTTCGTCCTCTCTATGCATCCCAAGCAACTTGGAATGAAACTGACAACATTTCTTTGTGTTGTCAAAGCATATATAATGGAATGAGAGCCAAACTTCAAAATATAAAACACTTAGGGCGATGGACTCCAAAATCCACTTAATTTCTCCCTAAAATCCAATGCCATTGTCCTCCTTTTAAATATTTAACTTTTTAAATTATCATTTCCCTTTCCTCTAGGCGTCCGAACTTAAGGAGGAAATAAAATATTAAATAAGCTTTTAAAAACAACTTAAAGTTGTTTAATTAGGCGCAAGGTACGCTTTTAATGGCTGCTTTACCCTTTTAATTTAATTTTATAATATATCTTTATAAAGTACTTAAGTGGTTGAATAAGGTAAATATTAAACTGCAACTTTAGGCTCTCCAACAAAACTGATAAATAATGTTGCTACAAGAACAACTCCCCCAAAGGTGACTTTCTATAAATAGCATTGCTATAAATAGTAAGTATATGCTAAACACCCAAATTGAGTGAAATTGAAGACCTCAGAGGAAAATTGTGATCGACTGAAGATAGCAACAACAATACCGGCCACTGCTATAAATAGAAACCCCTCCAGAAACCCCAACACTGAACATCAATGTTGGCATTTAGTCCCCTAACCACATCAACTAGCCTGCGTGAACTCTAGAATAGGCTAATTGAATCACTACACCGCTCAGGAGCGAGAAGGGGACATTACAGTCCGCCCTTCCCAAGATTGCTTGCTCTCAAGCAATTGTAACTCAAGATGCTGCAATATCTGCTCACTCTCCCAAGTAGCATCCTCCATTGGCAAATTCTTCCACTTATCCAAATACTCCTTGACCACCCTTCTGCGCAGTGTATGCTCTCTAACCTCCAATATAGCCTCAGGAATCAATATCAACTTGCCTTCCTCATCCAAAGGAGCTAACTCTGTAGAAGGGACCACATTCTGACCAAGTGCTTTCTTAAGGCGGGAAACATGAAAAACATTATGCACTTTGCTGCCCTTGGGTAGCTCCACCTCATAGGCTACCTCTCCAACCCTCCTGATAACCCTGAAAGGACATAAAACCGAGACTTAAACTTTTCTGACCCACTCTTCTTGAGAGTGGACTGTCTGTAGGGTTGCAACCACAAGTAAACCATGTCCTGTTGTGACCTTTTCACACATCGCCCCATTCAAGATGGGGACCCCTAATTTTTGCTCCATTCTGGTCATTTTGGCTTTGGTTTTTGTGTCTCTCTCCGTCTGTCTCTTTTCTATGGTCTGCTTACTGGGGACGTTCCCGTCTGCAAGCTTCAACATGAATTTGGCCAAGTCTGAAATTAGGGTTTGAGTCTTTCCAGCCAATTTGAAGTCAAACGAGGTGAATACATTGAAAATTGAGCTTAACATTGTTGTCAGCATGTTTCCAGCAGGCTCTCAGCAAATTTTCATCCGATTATGAGGTACTTACTATTTTTAGTAAGTCTGCAATTACAGGCAATTTGTCGGCATTTTCAAGATTCCGATCATCACACCGCATTCAGAGCTTATCATACTGCTTGCATGCCAAATTTGAGCGAAAACGGACAACTTACTATTTTTAGCAGTCCTGCTTCCGGGACAAATTTCAGGGTTCAGATGCAGAGTTTTTCTTTGCATGTCTGGATATTCCTTCTGGGTTTTTCGAGACCTTCGCGATGATATAACATGCAAGATGAGACGATCACTTTTAGAATTCAGCCTTCCGAGGCTATTTTTAGGGTTTGCATGTCGAGGTTTCTTTTGCATGTCAGGTGATTCCTGATGGGTTTTTCGAGAGCTTCGCGATGGTGTGACATGCAAACGAGGATTCTCACTCAGTAAAGAACTTGCTATTTTTAGCAGGTATGTCCCGGCAGCCACTTCCCAACAGTTCAGATTCACGAGCCGATCGCAGTGCCGCAGAAGCAAAGACAAACATAGATCTTTTGATACGCATGCAGAGCGAATTAGGGTCTCCAACTTCGGAGCCTAAAAATAGGCATCAAAAGTCAAAATCTTCGAAAACCGGTGTAAACCACCACGATCAGCGTCCTTCAGGCTATCTGCTGGTGAAATTTCAAGTCAAACGAAGCACTTACTATTTATAGTAAGTCAAATTGGAAACATGCTAAAAATAGTAAATCAACTGCATGCGTTGATGTCAGCCAGCAGGTCATATGGTGAGGAGCGCCTCATTCAAATTTCAACTCGATCGGAGCTTGGGAGCTATCAGAAACATGAGCTTACTATTTATAGTAAGCCATCTTCAGAAACATGCTAAAAATAGCAGGGTGATTAAAAGTGGCAGTGTCGACAGGATAATGAGGTTGCGAGGATCCAGTGTTTAAAATTTCATGGCAATCTAAGCTTCCAAAGTGTGAAAATCAAGAGGCTTACTATAAATAGCAGGACATGAAGCAAGTTGGTGAGGTGAAAGCATAAGAAAAATTTCTAAGTCTGAGACTTCGTTCACCTCCTAGGCCAAAATGCGCCCAACACAAGTGAGTCAAAGAAAGTCAAAGATTTTTATCCTTCACACTATCTAATATGCGCCCAGCTTGCCTTCAGATGTTTGAAAATTTTTCTAAGGCATTTAAAATCTGCTTGACACCTCCAAATGCGCCATCCTTGAGAAGTTGATTTGAAAATTCTCTAAGTGTTGGGCTTCATCCTTCATCAGGGGCAAAATGCGCCCAAGGTGTAAAAGTCAGCAAGTCAAAGGAGTTCATCCGCCTCATGCATCAAAATGCGCCCAAGTTTATCCTGCACATACATAGAAATGCGCCCACCTCATAAAAGAGTCAAGGAAAATTTCTAAGTAAAGTTCATCCTTCTTGCATGGCAAAATGCGCCCAAATCATGCCATGTGAGGACAAAAGTGAGAAGCTGAAAAGTCACAAGGAAAGGCGTTAGAAAGTTATCCTCCTCCACATGAGAAATGCGCCCAAAGCATGGCAAGTAAAGACAAGATAAGGAAGGCAAGGTGGCGTTGCATGTGCTTCATAACCTCCAAAATGCGCCCATGCAGCTAAGGAGTCAAAAGGGTCAAAGATGCTCATCCTTCACACATAGTAAAATGCGCCCACTTCAAGCATAACATGCATGAGAATTTTCCAAGTAAGAAATTCGTCCTCCATCTAGGCTGAAATGTGCCCAAAATGAATAAAGTCAACAAAGTCAAAGGGTTTTGTCTTCCTCACCCCTCCAAATGCGCCCAAGTTGGGGTGTAAAAAGTAAATGAAGCTAGTGAACGAGGTGAAATGTGATTGAGGCGTGGTGAATACAAGGACAAATGATAGGCGTTATTCTCCAAGGTGGTAGGCGCCAAGGATGATGGGAGTTATAAGGTGTTAGAAAAAGTTCCAAGACGTGTGAAGTATGAAACAAAATGCTAGGTGCTTTTATTTTATTTTTATTTTTATTTTTCTCCAAGTGCTATGCGCCTAAGATGTTAAGTGTTGGAAAATTTGCCTAGGCATTGGGACTTCAAATAAATTACCTTGCAAGTGTGGAGTGGGAAATAAAATGTGCCAGGCATCTCTGTGAATAAAATTTTCTAAGTGAAGTTGGTATTTTCACAGGCAAAGTGGATCGAGCTGGATATAAAATTTTTTTTAAGGCAAAATTTTCCCAAGAGATGATTTAAAAATTTTCTAAGGCACAAAATGTTCTCCCTTAGAAAAATGCCTAAGTCTGGAGAAGTGATGAATTTTCCTGAAGTCCGAGTGAAGTTGCCAGAGGATGGATGATAATACAGGATGAATTCTAATTTCTCAAGCTGGAGCAACACAGAATGATCACAGGCGAAGAACGGATTTAAATTTGACAAATAATATTTTTCCAAGGTTCAAAATTCCAGAAAATTAAATGAACCCGTTCGTTGGGTACCCATGGGTTCGATGCGTTCTGGAGAAAATTTTCTTCTGGGTATTGAAGATTATCGATGAGGAGTTGATTTTAGGGTCTTCCACAGCTTGTCGAGAATTTTGGGATGAAGATTTTAAGGGGGCACCAGGTTGATGTATTTCCTAAGGGAAATTTGAAAATTTTCTAAGGCAAAAATGAAGAAAATGTGTTTTCAAGGTAAGATCCTCCAGATGATGAATTTGAAAGAAACTGCCTAGGTGAATTTGCTTCAATCCTTCGTGAAGATAGTTTACTTGAGCCAGAAATGAATAAAATCGAGGTTATCAGAGCTCCAGGTGAAATGAATTTCTCAAAGATGAAGTTTGTCTAAGGCATGAACTGAGCATAAAGTTGGCGATGAGCGCTTGGAGTTCAAGCGTGAAAATCAGGTAAGTGAGTTAAGTTTATATCATGAAGTATTCTAATACCCCTCTCCTTGCTTGTTTTGCAGGAGAAATGTTGAGGTGAGCACGATGACTTGAAGTGGAAAGCACGATGAAGATGAGTTTCAATCTCGAAGGAGGAAAATTTGCAAGAAAATGGCTAAGTGTTAAGACTTAGTATAACTCGAAGTGACGAAGATGAAAACCCTCAAGTGGAAGAAATCAAAGAACAACGCCAAGAAAGAAGATCGAGAACAGTGTGAACGCGTCTACAAATAGAATCTTCTAGAAGGATGATGGTGGACATTATGGCGCATTTATTACCCCACTCTCCTTTGTGGCGGTTTTTAGGGCAATATTATTTAGGGCTGAGGTGGCACGATTGGCCACTCTATTGATTGTAACCCTAGCGTCTTTTGGGACTTGGCTAGCTATAAAAGGAGTCCCCTCATTTGTAATCGAGAAGATTAGAATTAGATTAGACATTGGAATAGTAGACATTGAGAGCATTAGAGCTAGATAGTGTAGCATTGTAGAGCATTTTTGCATAATTTGGAGAGAAGAGAAAGTTTTCCCTTTGAAAACTTTTGAGGAGATTGTTGTGTAACACATTTTATGATAATAGATCTTTTCATTGATGATGGAATTCGTCTTGTCATGAAATGCTAGCAAGGTTTCTTCTTGCTTTCGTATCCAAGTAGCTTAAATTCATGCAAGTAGCTTACTTTGGTGTGTGGTGTTTTATTGAGATAGCTTCGCTTTATTCCATACCACTAGCGACTTGTTGATGATAAGTTCGCCTTGTGTGGTCAACTGGACATTACATTGAGTTTAACTTCGGTTGTGATTTATATGCTTATATGCGTCGTTGTGATGGTGTATGCATGTTAAGTCATAATTTGAACATCTTTTGCTATTTCCCTTGAAGATTGCACCGATTTTGCTGAGGCTGTCCGACGGAGGCTAGGTGAAATCCGGTTGAAGTCTATTGAAATGAAGCTCCACATATCCTGCATTTAGAATAGAACATAAACTTCTTAGGCCCTACACCCTTTTAAATTCAGTTCATTTCGGTTAGAATTAGGAAACTTGCGCTCACCTGCCAAATCATTTGAATCACACGAAAGCCCTTAGTCTACTGTTTGTTGTTAGCCGTCGAACAATTGTGTAAGTCCCCTTGAAAATACCAGCAATATCACATCGAGCCAAACTGAGCCTATTCGCACTCAAGGAACCTTGGAGTTGAAAGCATGATCTTACTCGCAATCTTAGCATGCTGAATACTTTGTTCAAGAGAGGATAGAGCGTCCGTTGGGAGACTTTATTCTGTGTTGGTGCGGTCTCAAAAACCACGTCAACATGTCCCCAACCTCAAAAACACGCTCAATGTGGTGCTGATCAACATATAGCTTTTGCTGATTCTAAGCATGCTGTATATTCTTCTTCAGAGACTTCATGATGTCCTGACTCTCCTGAAGAGAATCTCTGGCTCTATGCACTTTGCAATCTCCAAAAAGTGAATCAACGAAGCTAGGAGCTTCATAACCATATAATGCCATGAATGGAGACATCCTAATAAACATATGAAAGGTAGAATTATAGCAATACTCTCCTAGGTGCAGCCACTTAACCCATGCTTTCTGCTGCCCTAAAACATAGTTGCGTAGGTAACCTTCCACACATTTGTTCACCACCTTAGTTTGCCCATCAGTCTAAGGATGGTAGCTAGTGCTAGGGGTTAGCTCTGTGCCACATAATCTGAATAACTCTTGCCAAAACAAGCTCATAAACTTGCTGTCCCTATCACTAACAAAGGTCTTGGGTGTCCCGTGAAGCTTGAATACCTCTCTGAAAAATAAATCTGCTACATGTACTGCTGAAAATCCTGTTGATATAGTATAAAAGTGAGCAAATTTTGTCAATCTATCAACAACCACATATATACTGTCTTTGCTTTGCACCTTTGGAAGCCCGGTGATGAAATCCATTGATATACTTCCCATTTCTGAGTAGGAATGGGAAGGGGCTGCAACAAACCAATAGGATAAGTATGCTCATTTTTATTCTATTGGCATACTTGGCACTCATGTATATACTTTAAAATGTCATCCTTCATTCCCTTCCATGAGAATCTCTTACGGATCTGCCTGTTAGTCTTATAATATACTGGATGACCAGCCATGGGGGTGTCATGAAAAGCCTTAAAAATGTGCTCTCACCTTAGATTCAAGAGTCAACCAAATTCTATCCTTGTAATATATGAGGCCATCCTTCACCTGGCATCTATCATCCTGTAAAGACCCATCTAGAATGCTGTTTGCAAGAGCATTCTTAGCATAATCAGCCTCTATCTTCTCTTTCCAATCTGCTGCTATGACTAAAATAGAGCTCAAATGTGGTCTTCTAGATAGAGCATCAGCCACTACATTCCTTTTTCCTTTGAAATATTCAATGTTAAAGTCATACCCCTGAAGTTTGCTTACCCATTTTTGCTGTCTTCATTGAGATCCTTCTAATTAAGAAAATATGATTCATCTTCACTACAAATCTGCCCCCTACAAGGTATTGTCTGAACTTGGCAAGTGCATGCATGATTGTTGCATCTCCTTGTCATAAATGTAGTAAGCTCTCTCTCCCCCTCTCAACTTCCTGCTCTCAAAAGCTATAGGGTGTTTATTCTATGTGAGAATTGCACCTATGCCTTCACCTGAGGCATCACACTCAAGCTCAAAAGGCTTGGTGAAGTTTGGAATGGCTAAGACTGGGCACGTGCTCATCAATTGCTTAAATTTGTCAAATGATTGCTGCGCTGATTCAGACCATACAAATGCCCCCTTTTTAGTTAAATTGGTAAGTGGGGCAGCCAATTGTGAGAATCCCCTGACAAACCTTCTATAGAAGCCACATAATCCGAAAAATCCTTTCAATTGTGCGAGGTTTGTAGGTGGAGGCCAATCAAGAATAGCCTTGATCTTTTCAGGACCAACACTAACTCCCTTTGAGCTGATAATGTGCCCAAGATACAACAATTCAGTCATGCCAAAATCACACTTAGACTCCTTGGCAAACAAAGATTCACTCTCCAAAATACCCAATGCCTCATCTAAATCCCTCAAGTGGTCCTCCCATGATCTGCTGTAAATAAGGATATCATCAAAAAATATCAAAACAAACTTAAAACAACTGCTATTTGAAGACTTTGTTCATGCAAGATTGAAATGTAGCAGGAGCGTTAATCAATCCGAATAGCATAACAAGGAACTCAAAATGTCCATAATGGCAGTTGGAAGTTGTTTTCTCAATGTCCTCCTTTTGAACTTTGATTTGATGATATTCGGACCTCAAGTCTATCTTAGAAAAATAGATTGCTCCATGTAGCTCATCAATCCGTGGGACGGGATATCTATTTTTAATTGTCTTCTTATTGAGTGCCTTGTAATCTACTTATAGTCCCATCCTTCTTCTTCACTAACACCGCTGAGGAAGCAAATGGACTCTTGCTCAATCTAATATGCCCCATATCCAAAAGCTCTTTGATTGCTTTTTCTATCTCATCCTTATGTCTCTTTGAGTGCCTGTATGGTGTAGTGATTATTGCTTTAGTGCCCTCCTAGGAGGTATGTTGCCAAATACCTTGCTTCACTTAGTAAGCAAAGCTTGTATGTCAAGTGGATAGGAACGTTTCTGCTCCTCTGTAACTACAGGCAAGACTATACACTCTGTTGCCCACTCCACTTGGTCACGTCTAAAAAGCCTCTCCATATGCTTACAAGAAACAACTCGAGGCCCTCCATTAGAAATCCCTCTCAATACCACATTCTTACCATCAGACTTAAAATTCAACTTTAGGGTCTGAAAATTGAGAGTGATCTCTCCTAATGAATGTAACCACTGGATGCTCATCACTACATCTATATCCCCAATACCAACCACATAGAAGTCATCCTTGAACTCGTGGTTACCCAATTGGATGCTAAGCTGTGGAATTATCCGAGTGCAATTAATGGTGAAGCCATCACTCTGAATCTATCAATCTCTCGTGTTTGTAATCCCCTACATGCAACAAGTCCTTCATCAATGAAATTATGTGTGGCACCTGAATCAATCAATGCTATCATCTGCTGCTCCTTAAGGACTCCTTTGATGTGTGAGGACTCATTCTTCTGAAAGCTATATAGCTGGGCAAGTTTACACTCCTTTGATTCCCCCTTTCAACCTCTTCTTGTGGCTCTTCTTTCCCTTCTTCCTCTAAATTAGTGTTTGTCTATTTTTGCATGCACATAAAATGAATGTTTTCTATTTTTGCAAGTTTTAGATTGTACTTTGTTTTTCTATGCTTTGTTTAACTTTTATTATTAAACTGAAACATCCATTCACAAATATAGGAAAAATTCAACTTTCTGAATTTAAACAAAAACCTTATTTCAGTCTTGTTGGTGTATGTTTTATCATCCATCGGACACAGAATAAAATGTCCAAAGACACTCTATCCTCTCTTGAAAAATCACCACGTATGCTAAGATTGTGAGAAGATCATATGGCGATTCCAAGGTTTCTTTTGTTAGGTCTTGATGTGTGGATAAGCTCAATGGCCGTTGTGATATGTTGGTAATACACAAAGGGACTTACGCTAGGCAATTTCTTCACAAGTTTGGTACTTAGACGGATTTATCATTAAAGGCTTCTTCGGTTGAGACTTTCAATTTGAGATTTCAAAAAAAAAGGGGCAAAAAGATAAGGGTTAAGAGGATCTAATCTACGCCTAGGAATTCAAGAGACGGTAAAGATCGGGTGAAACGAGTAACCACACTTTGTTTCGCCTCCTTGGGACAACTACACAAAGTGGGTGCAATCTTCAAAGGGTGTGATTATAATTTTCATGCCTCGAATAAGACCGAAGTTAAGCATCCACAATCACAAGTTCAGGCTAACTTTATGCATCGAATGAAAATCATCCATCTGAAGAAAGTATGAGCAATGTTTCACCATAAATCTATACTATCAAATCTTGCATTCACTTAACAAACATTCAAAGCAAATTCTATTTTAATTGTAATCTAAAGTTCTATCTAATTCTAATCTATGGTTGAAGAAGTTATGCAACCTTGCACACTACTTGACAATAAAAGTGATTCAAAGCAAATCATGCATAAGAGCTTTTATTATCGGAAATAGCCTAATGCACCAATTTCATATACTATCTCCACACTTTACAAATGAGGGGCGAGCTCAATTTATAGGCTCCCCAATTACAATTCAATGGCCAAGATTGATTTCGAATCAATAGCCGAGATTACAAAAATCAACCCTAATTAGAGTTTGTCACAACCAACTACCTCTCGACCAATGAGAAAAGTTCATTTGGGGACACTTGTCCTTTTGTCAAATATAAACCAACAATAAAATAGAAAGTTGTTGCATGTTTATTTGGAACAATTTGGTTGGTTGGAAGATGATGAGGCGCCACCTCAACGTGCTGGATGTCTTCCTTGGTCACTTTGGTCTTGTTCCATGTGCTTGCCTTAAAATATTTTTCCTTGCCGACGACTCTGCCCTTGGTGCTTGTTTTTTCCTAGCTTTGATCTTGGATTCGCTTTGAGACTTTGATTTCTTCTTCTCACTTGCATTTGAAGTCTGGAAGTCAGGACTTGAAGTTATTTTCTTTCCTGATTGCTTTGAAATTCCTCCTTCTTGAATTGGATTGATGTTATTCCTTTGGATTTCTTCTCTGAATTCTCCAATTTGTGTCAAGAAATTGTCTAAGTATGGAAATTGTTTGGAACACTCTTCTTGTCACCATCTGATTCTGATTGGAAGCTTGTCTTTAATTCTTCAAGAGAAGAAATCCTTCAAGAAGTTGCCCTGATTGCTTCAATAGGTCTGTGATTGTAGATGAAATTCCCCCAAGATGTCCGAATATTCTTTCAAGTGCCTTGAATTTGGAGAAGAATGCCTCTATGCTTTCGCCACAATGGAGGAAATTGGAATTTTCTCTGTGAAGTATTTCCCATACTTAGCCAAATTTTGGCTATTCAAGTTTCATTTTGTAACTTAGCCAAGATTTTGGCCATCTTTATGCTCGAATGAACTTTGCCTGTGGATTTGCCTCCAATTCTGAATTTGGGTTGTGCTAAGTAGGGCAGACTCCATCCTTGGACAAGGATTTTATTTACTTCCTCTTTATTTTCCTTTTCATTCCTCTTGTTTTCTTTCCAACACTTAGCCAGTTTTCTAAATTTCCCTCCTTGAGGTACCAACACTTAGTCAATTTTATGAGTTTAATCACTTTTTGATCCTCTCCTTGGGTAGACTTTACATGAGCTTGGACGTTTTCTTTCTTGGCCTAAGTCAGACTTTAGCCACTTTGGACAAACATCTCTTAGGCCAAATCGGACTTTATGTTAGTTTGGACACGCTGTGCTTGGGCAAAGTCGGATTTTCTCTTGCTTGTGCCTTTCCAATTTTTGAATTTTTTACTTAGCCAATTTTTTTTTTTTTTTATTGGCTAGGCAAACTTCATCAAGTCTTGGACAGGTGCTTGGTGGACTTTATGATGTGTTTGACTTTGTCTCCTTGATGCTAAGGTGGACTTCCTTGGTGCCTCTCCATATGCATGGTGGACTTTGTAGCTTCCTTGGACAAGTCTCTAGGCGGACTTTGCATCATGTCTGCCATTGTACTTGGCGGATCTTATGGATGTCAGGACATGCCTTCTTTCTTTTCTATGGTGGATTTTATTGTCTTCATGCCAAAGTTGGACTTGCTAATGGTTTGGACATTCTTCTTTCTATCCAAGTCGGTCTTTCTTGCCCTCATTCCAAGGTTGGACTTCAAGATAATCTTGACATTTTTCCCATGGCGGACTTTGGAGTTAGCTTGATATTTCTTCTCTGGACATTTCATGCCTTAGAATTTTCCATCATGCTTGAGGGCGGACTTTCTCTTTGCTTGGACATCTTCTTACTCTAACCTAGGGCGGACTTGCTAGCATATTGGACCTTCTCCTTGGGAAGGCGGACTTTGAACTTCTCAAGCCAAGGCGGACTTCAAGGTTGGCAAGACATGCTTCCTTTTCACTTGGGAGGACTTCAAGACATGTTTGCCATATTTTCTTCTTTGATACTTAACCATTTTCTGAAATTTTATTCCCCAAGGTGCTCATACTTAGCCAAATTTTTAAGTTTTTCTCTCCCAAGGCATCCATACTTAGCCACTTTTGTGAAATTTCTTCCTTCTTCCAAGCTGGGTGGACTTCCAGGTGATTTTGACAAGGTAGGGCAGACTTTCCAACTTTCTTTCCATTGGTCTCTTCAAGTGCTGGGCGGGTTTTCCATGATGCTTGCCATCTTCCATCCAAGGCATAGCGGACTTCCAAAACTTTTTTCCATGTTTGGGCGGGCTTGGAAGAGTTCTTGCCATTGTCTTGGGCGAATTTCTTCAGACTTACATCATTTCAGCCAAGAATCTCATGCCTTTTGGTTGATTTTTCATTGATTTTCTCTTTTTGGAGGTCTGATTTTTCATGATTTTTGCATTGTTTTTTCAAGATTTTTCATTGCTTTTCCATGCTTTTCTTGATTTTTTGATTTTTTGGCCTGATTTTTGCTTCTAAAAATGGAACTATTGACTCTTTGACCAGGGTTGACTTTCTAAAAATAGAAAAAGCAAAATCCCTAAAAAATAGGGATCCTAGATTGGTCCAAAAATGCCAAAAATGAAAAAAGCAAAAAAGCAAAAATCCCTAAAAAATGGGAAGTGTCAGAGTTGACTCAAAGCACAGGCGATTCTCGTCTTCTGAACCTTCTGAGCACTTCCATGACGTTTAAGCATTGTTTTGGGTTTGAATTCCCCATTTGGCTTGGGTGACTTCCTAAAAACTCTAACTCCTCATTGTAAAAAGATTGGTGATAAGCAGTTGCGATGCCAAGGCAAAAAGCAAAAACAGGGGGTCCCTATTTGCAATGGGGTGATGTGTGAAAAGGTCACAAGAAGTCCTTAAACTGTGAATTTTACAATAACAAATGTCATGGATTAAAAAGTCTGAACTCAACGCTGCAAATAGATATAATTTTAACAGCAGGCTTGTGATTGCAAATTGTGCTCTAAGTTGTCCTCACTCCAAGAGTTGGTATGATTACTAGGTTATCTGCGCCACCTACAATTGTCATGCCACTCCTTATAATACCCAATCGACGAGCAATATGTCTGTATTGCCATGCTGATTCTTGCTGATGATGCTTGCCTAATTAGAACTCACACATACCACTGCCTCATACACCTTCCTTAACGCAGGTTTTCCACACCACATCCATTGGTCTTCAAAATTCCACATGATTCCCTTTGCTGATAGATTGAAATATTATCCTTTAGCTCCACATTCCAACTGAACGTCAGACTATGACCAAGGATGCCAGTTAAATCATATGTCCTAACATAACTACTAAAAAACTCCATTAGCTTTGGTGAATATACTCTCCTAGCTATCGCAAACGATGGTGGTTAGGCTAGTTCATGCTTAAATGCCCAATTTCAAGGATAATCACCTGCCTAGGAAAAAGAAAGTCCATGACAAGGAGTAATGAGCAGTCTGTTCAAATTTCTATCATACTTCCAACATTGGCACAAACCTTCAGTCTATTCTTTTTGGCCTGCCTCCCAATTGAAAACCATTTAAAACTCAACATATCATTGTACGACCCAACTTTGACTCAACTTCTTAAAATTAAATCGAGTGTAGATTCCACGACATTCAGTATGAGGTTTTTTTTTGCCAAATTTGAAGGAATAACATGCGGCTGTGTGATGAACCCTGCTGGCTCACAACTCAAACCCCTGTATTTTCTTATCTTATTTGTGTTTTTTTAGCTTTTTAAGAAAAGTTTGTAGATAGAAGAGAAGGGGCGCATCATATAAAATGCTCATAAAATGTAAATCTGAGTTATTTTCTATAGAATGAAAGTGCGGAAGGTATTATTCAACTGAAACAAATAGATCACAAATGAAAAGCATACCCGAAAGCTTCCAAATTATTTATTTAAGAAAAGAAGTCAACTCGCTAGCCAAGAATGGTGAAAACTGGCATATATGGATGCCTAGCCTCCAGAAATGACTTCTCCCACTCTGAAACAGGATACAATGGGCTAATAGGAGTAGCCGCCAAGAATGAAGTACAATCAAGAACCAAAGAGAGGGTGCTTTAGCTTCTAGCTTCACACACCAAACCTCCAGGAAGGCACAAATCCCAAGGCAAATGGTACGGCCAAGGAAGAAACCAAAAGAACAAGCTGAAAGCTGAGATCTGTTGAAGATGACGTCTCTGGTGAAGAAACCCCCTTCCTTATTGCAAATAGGTATAAACTGAATAATAAAACTCTGATAGAAGCATGTAGAACCTCTGAATGAAGCTCTCACAGTTGCATTAATTTGACTGGTCTCTCATAGTATCAAAAATGCTCAACATCGAAGAGATCTCGTTCTCCAATGGAAATAGTGCTCAAACTTTGATCACAGAGGAAAGCATAGAAGAAACCCAAAGGCAAAGTCGAAATATTCAAGAAGTGAGTTTCTCATTGCCAAAATGCCTTATATCCAAAAAGGCACGACTTTCAAGAAAGTGACGCCACTTGCAATCATTAAATATTTTAAATCATATTTAATTCACTTTTCAATAGTTCCAAATTAAATACTTGGGCGCCCACTTCTATGCATAAGTGATTTAATTTTAAATCACCCTTTTATGAATATTTAAGTGATATTAAAAGAATAAAGTCAATTTGACTTTATAATAAAGTATTAAATTAATATAACTTAAATCACTTAAATAATCATAACTTCCTCAAAATTCCATATATCTCCGTGCTGTCAGAAGCTGTCAACTCCTGAACTGCCAAGGCCTGCAGTGAGCCAATCACTGAACTCTGAAAATGAGAACGACCAACTCCTCTAGAAAATACCACTGACCCTCTAACCAGTCCAGTTAGCCCACAAGGGTCCAAGAAATAGGCTAACACACTGTTCCCGAGAACTGACTAGAGTGGGGACATCACAGGCTGGGTAACTTTTGCACACAATTGTCAAGCAGCATAAACAATTGTTTCATTCTTTTTAAAGAAAATATACCTGCTCCATTTCCCACTATAACTCAATGCCCAAATTGGAATCTTTGAATTCTTGCGATAAATATGTTTCCTGGTGCCAAGGAGCAAAAATCCAACAATTTTGTCTTGCCTTGCAAGACCTCACAAAATTGTAAAATTAAACCTTTTTATTCAATTGTAAAAACCAGAACAATGAAACTTGTGAAGAGCACAAAAGATTTACTGAGAGGGGGGGGTGAATCAGTAAATCAATCACAAACTTTTATTTCTATTCTTTTTCAAACTTATTACAATCAATTTTTTGACATGAACCAATTTCCCCAAGTTGACACAACTTTATTGAACTGATATTTTTCAAAGTAGGCACCAACCTACGGATTTACAAACGGATGATTTAGTAGAGTGTAACCTACAAGGAACACCTAGACCTTTACAAATTTAGTAGGCACCTACCTACAAGGAGCACCAACCCCTAATGCAAAGTATCAAACTTTGACTTGATGGATGTAAGACTGCCTTCAATCTGATCTTTACAATCCCAGCTCTCCAATTTGCTCTATGTGATAAATGAAATTACCCTAAGCCCACACAAAGAGATGGGACACTTGACTGATCTGCAAATCCTCTAACAACCACACATTCAGCTTTGAATGGTATGACAAATATATAGATTGACCAAAGGTTGCAATTATTGATGATCACAACACTTTGCATCTTTTTCTTTTAGTCACACCCTTTGAGATGTCCCTCTTTGCCAAATTGATTTTTACATGATTTAATTATTTTTCTGTTTACACAGAACTGAATACTTCTTAATTTTTAATTGAATCTATTCTTTAGCACAGGTCGCATCCTTTTAGGAAATGTATCACTTCTTTTAGAAATACACGTCCCTTAGAAAGAATAGAACTTTTATTGAAACCCACGTCCATTCAAGGTTCGCATTTTTTCTGATGGACACGTCATTTAAACTGCCTTCCATTCAGGATTCGCATCTATTCATTAAGGATTAACATGTCTTCTGTTGGTCTACACGTGGTATTTAAACTGCCTTCCATTCAGGATTCGCGACTATTCATTAAGGATTATTTTTGCAGCAGTTACACTGAATCGTATTCTTTCAAGAACACGTCTTTTAATACTTGTGTCTGCAATAAACACGCCTTTTAATAAAAGCATGTCCCTTTGAAATTTAACAAAGTCATTAACCAACATGTTAAGAAGAAAATACGAGTCCCTTTCATAGAATAATCAACACGTATTTTGACAAAAACACGCGTCCCTTAGAGTCTCGATAAGACACAGACTAATTAATTTTAATCTTAACAATCTGAAATTAATCACCATCTTCAGACTCATTGATCTGCTTCAGATTGATACGTCTATACTCCATTATCTAAAAGATCTTCAAGCTGCTCCCAGATATACTTCTCCAGATTTATTCGTTTGCTATTCAAGCTGAAACGTGTATATTTCTTCGATCTGATACTTATTTATAACTCTGATCTGTAGATATGTCCATCTATATCCTACCAATTACATCTGAAAAACACCGATGTGCATGCTTCAATCTGTAGAATGTTAATTTATCTATGTAACATTCTTAACCACGTACCAAGCTCGATTACTACCAAGCTCTTTGTTTGACATCAATGACAATCCTTCTAACAACTTGTGTGTAATTCCCGAGCAAAACCACCTGCAAATCAGCTAGGAAAGGTCTTCCAATTTTGCAGCTGATGTCCTTTGTGAAGGTTTTCGACCTCACAAAGCCTTTGGGTGAACTCTGTTCAACCAACAATTACCTCGTTTTCTCAAATTCTCCAACATACTAAAAAATGAACTCCAAAACACTTTTGTTCATTCTTCTATAACTCCCCCACCCCTTTATTGAAATTCAAATATTTACTTTTTATTTAATTACCTTATGTCTCCAATTTGTACACATTACTGAAATGGTAAAAACTTCTTACATTAACATAAAAAAAAATTACATTATATAGAGCTTACAAGAAGTTGTAGATATTAAATGTATCTACCTAACTACTGTTACTGTAGCAACAGTAACGACCTAAGCAAAATAAAACATTGACCATTAAATAATATGAGAATAAAATACTATTCTAACACCCTCCCTTAATGGTCAATCCGTCAACAACACCAAGTTGCCCCCTAAATTTTACAAACTTGTCCGGGCTCAGAGACTTGGTGAGAATATCTGCAGTCTGATCCGCTGTTGGAACATACTGCAGCTGAACTGATCCGTCTTCTACTAGCTTGCGGATGTAGTGACAATGAAGCTCAACATGCTTGGTACGTTCATGGAAGACTGGATTTTTGGCCAGTTTGAGCACCCCTTGATTATCAGTGTACAAGGGAGAAGGTCCTGCTTGTGACATGTGCATGTCAGTAAGCATCCTACGAAGCCAAACTGCCTCACATGCTGCTTTAACAGTTCCTCGATATTTAGCTTCTGTCGAGGAAAGAGCCACTGCCTGTTGCTTCTTGCTGGTCCATGTTACAGCACCTGTACCCAAACTGAATACATACCCAGAAGTAGATTTTCTATCATCCACTGAACCTGCCCAATCTGAGTCTGTGTAACCAATCAGCTTTGGATCTTTGCATCTGCCATAGAGAATGCCATAGTCGGAAGTGCCCTTAACATATCTCAGCACCCGCTTCGCTGCAATCCAATGATCAGCTTTAGGAGCTGTCATGAAGCGAGAGATGTAGCTCACTGCAAAACTGATGTCAGGTCTAGTGGCAGTGAGATAGATGAGATTGCCCACTAGTTGCCTGAAGGTCGTTTCATCGACCGGAGGTGAATCAGAGTTGGCTGACAACTTTAGCCCCTTCTCCATGGGTGTGGAAGCAGGATTGCAGTCCTGCATTCGGAATTTGTCAAGCAAACTTCTGGCATATTTTGACTGAGAGATAAAGATGCTACCATCGGTCTGCCAAACTTCAATACCCAAACAATAATGGAGAAGCCCCAAATCTGTCATGTCAAAAGTCTGACACAAATCCTGTTTGATTGTTGCAATCAAATGTGCTGAACTGCCAGTAATGATCAAATCGTCAACATAGACAACAAGAAAGAGAATATCATCACCAGAGTGTTTGACATACAGATTACTGTCAGAAGGGCTGCGCTGAAAACCATGATCAACCAAGTACTGATCAATCTTGAAATACCATGCACGAGGAGCTTGTTTTAGTCCATAGAGTGCTTTCACGAGCCTACACACTTGATGTTCTTTGCCGGCAACCTTGAAACCAGGAGGCTGCATCATGTAGACTTCTTCCTGCAAATCACCGTTGAGGAAGGCACTCTTGACGTCCATCTAATGAACTGTCCAACCAAATTGGGCTGCAATAGCGAGAAGAAGACGAATGGTGCTCATCTTGGCAGTAGGAGCAAAAGTCTCCTCGTAGTCAATGCCCTCCCGCTGTGTGAATCCCGAGCAACCAATCTGGCCTTGTACTTATCCAAAGTACCATCTGCATGATACTTGACCTTGTAAACCCATTTGCAGCTGATAGGTTTCTTCCCAGGAGGAAGATCAGAAAGAACCCAGGTGTGATTCTTCAAGAGACTATGATATTCTGTCTGCATAGCCTGTTCCCACTCTGGAATTCCTTTAGCCTCTGAATACGTCTGAGGCTTGTAGATGCTGTGGATGTTGGCCATAAGAGCGAAGTTGACTGTGGACTGCTGCTTGCTCTTGCTACGAGTTGATCTACCCTCAATGAGTTCATCATCATGAAGATCGCCGATAGTCTTGGCCCACCACTTAGGCCGACGAGTAGAAGTACCAACATCTGGAATAGGAGTAACAACATCGCCTGGGATGTCTGGAACAAGGTCATCTGGATGTGAGTCCTGAGGAAAGTTAGGTGGTGCAAGCTCAGGACCAGTAGACTCCTCATCTTCAGAGTCAGAATGCTCTGAAGCCCTCCCATCATGGGAACCAAGAGGAAGACAAACACCCTCATCAGGAACCTTCGTAGGTTGATCCGCAGGACTTGTTGTAGGAACAAAGGGACCAGTAGTCTCATCAATCACAACATCACGGCTGAATATGAGACGACCTGTCTCCACATCAACCAACCTGTAGGCTTTGTGATTGTCGCTGTAGCTAGTAAACATAAGTGTCTGGCTCTTGGAGTCCAACTTGGCACGTTTGGCATCTGGAATCCATACATGAGCGGTAGAACCGAAGACTTTCAAATGGCCCACCTTAGGCTTGCGTCCTGACCAGGCTTCTTCAGGAGTCATCTTCTTAACGGCCTGTGTAGGTGACCGATTCAGGAGGTAGACGGCAATGTAGACTGCTTCAGCCCAGTATTTCTTAGGTACATTTCGTACTCGAGCATAGAACGAGCCATTTTAGTAATGGTGCGATTCCTACGTTCAACAACACCATTCTGCTGAGGGGTGTAGGGTGTGGTAAGTTGCGCTTAATGCCGTGTGCAGCACAAAAAGTAGAGAAGTCAGTTGAACAAAACTCCCCATTAACTGACCTTAGAGTAACAATGTGAGAACCGGATTCCTTCTCAACTAAGGCTTTAAACTGCTGAAATGTGCTGAACACATCTGATTTATGTTTCAAAAAATACACCCACATTTTCCGACTGAAATCATCAACAAACAATAAAAAGTACCTGGACCCAGTAACAGAAGGAGTGTTCATCGGTCCACATACATCAGCGTGAACCAGTTGAAGTACCTTGGAGGCTCGCCAAGAATCACCATCCGAGAACGGTGTCCGATGCTGCTTGCCAGCTTGACAAGCTCCACAAACTCCATGATTTGTAGTTTGGATCTCAGGTAGACCAGCAACAAGACCCTCCCGAGATAACTGAGAGAGGTAGTGGACATTCAAGTGCCCATAACGCTGATGCCAAAGTTTGCTGATGGTTGTACTTCGGGCTGCGAGAGCGTGCTCTTGAGAATCACCAGAATCAGCAAGTCTGTACAGACCGTGATCCTCAAGTCCCATAGCAATTGTGTACGAGTCTCCCTATCAACGATGCTGCAGGTGACGACTGAAAACAACATCTAATTGGGGAGAATGCCGCATGATCTGACTGACGGAGAGGAGATTATGTTCCATGCCGGGAACATAGTAGACATCGAGAAAGAGTAGATTTCTTCCTCCTGAGTGAATCTGGACAGTGCCCTTACCAGCAACTGTGTACTCTTCGCCTCCTCCAAAAATGACTGAATCAGAGAAGGGTTCGAACTTTGTGAACCAATCTCGATGATGAGTAAAATGTCGTGAAGCCCCTGAATCGATATACTAGGCAGAAGAATGTACCGGATCTGCAGTTCTCTTGGCCATAAACGCATAGAATGCAGACTCTTTCTGCTCAGTGTGCTCAGCGACATGTGCCTTCTGTTGAGATCCTCTTGACTTCTTTTGTTCAGAAGCCAACCGAGTGCGACAATCCGCCTTAAGGTGACCGAATTTGTGGCAATAATTGCACTGAACGTTCTTCTTCTTCTTGCTGTCCTGTGAAGAACCAGAGCCTTTCGGCTGAGAAGATTGAGCCTTCCCTTTGTTCTTAGTAGAAGATTTGGCAGAGAACGCCTGTTCTGTGGAGGACGAACTGGCACTGCTTCCAAACTGCTGTCTCCAACGATCCTGTTGTAGAAGCTTGTTACACAAGTCTGGAAACTTCAAGTCAACGTTTGTTGAAGTAATATTGAGCGTCTCAATGAAATGCTCGTAAGACTTTGGCAAACTTTTCAGAGTAATGACGACCATGTCCTCTTCCTCCATCTTTCGTCCAATGGCTTCCAGCTGGTCTCGAATCTCTTTGATCTTTGTCAGATGCTCTTGAAGAGTAGTGTGCTTCTCGTCCATCATTATTGAAAAAAGCATGTTCTTAAGAAAAAACGCACGACTCTTATCTGACGTTTCATGGAGATCCTTCAAAGTTGTCCATACCTCAGCAGCTGTTTTTCCTGACGGCACTTGTGGCAGTTGATCGTCAGTGACTGAAAGCTTGATGAGCATGACGGCTTCTCGGTTGCGTTCATCCCATTTATCTTGATCTTTTCCGGCTACAGTGGGTCGAGGTGAGTGCCCCAAGACGACCTGATCGAGACAACGATATTCAAAGATTGTCAGCATACGCTGCTTCCAGGTGTTGTAATTCTTCCCGTTGAACTTCTGGCTGCTTTCGAGCATTATGTTCGTGAGAGATGCCATCACGTACCTCGTGATCAAACTGGTGAAGGCAAGATAATGCAAAGAAAACAGAAATACAGAAACCCGAACATGGATTTTGAGGTTTTATTGAAAACCCAGAATAGATAAATAAAAACCCAGAAGGATGGAAGAATACCCAGAAAATTTTGACAACACGAATTTCGAGGCACGGAAAACAAGGTACCCAAAAAATCTAGTGACAACCCAGTTGAGATCTCGCAAAACCTAGAAGGAATCTGCGATCAGAAAAAAAATTTCGACTTCAAACTGAGACACAAATATCGAGGCACAGAAAACGAGGTACCCAGAAAAAATGGACGACGACCCAGTTGAGATTAGGAAAAACCCACCAGGAATTTGCAGTTAAAAAAATTTTCTGACCTCAGAAGACTGGTCAAAACCCTGGCTGCCATTAATGGGCGAAATTTCAGAAAAATTTCTAAGCGTAAAAATTAGGAAAAACACGCACGGTCAAAGATCAAAAAAAAGAAGGTGCTTAAAGGCGTCTTCAAAACCCGTTAGAAATTGTGGCTAGAACCAGAGTCTCCCAAAAAAAAACGTCTTCCAGAATGAGGACAAATCGCGGCCTCAAAGAGCAGAAAAAAAAACGCGTTTTAAGAGAACTGCAAATCAGGAGGTCGCGCCCAGCAGACACCAGAAGAGGACGAAAACAACAACGCGCGTAGAGAAAAACTCACGAAAGCCGTCGCAAGATGAACGCGGTCTCAAAGACGACACCAGGAAACAAATAAGGCCTGAAATAAGATCGCGCGGCCGTCACTGTAAGAAACTGTAGAAACTCCTGTTTCCGCTAACTTTGAAAACTGACTGCTTTGATTGTTTTTTCCTCGTTTTTGCGTTTTTTTGAAAGAAAATGCTGAATAAATTTATATAAAATAATGCAACATCGGAAATGATAGAATCTATTGAAAATGTTGATGTCAGTCTATTTATTAATCTTCCGGAATGATTACAAATGAGATCCAATAACATGCAATTAAAAAAGCAACAGTATTTTGATGAAAACCTAATTATTGCAGCAAGCTGAAAGAAAACGTTGTGAACGTTCTGTGATAACTTCTGAATGAAGATATCCCTCTGAATGCAATAGATCAGCTGATATTTCACAGCCTCTGAACTGCAACACTGAAGATGGCTCGTTCTCCAATGCCTGTAGACAACTGAAACCCTCGGCTTCGTTCTCTGAAGAAGACTTGATCAAAAATTGATTTCATAAAACATAATGAGCTCAAGTCCCAATGAAACCCTTATATCTCCTCAAGAGTTCGAATTTTCTCAATTAGGTTTCATTTAAATAAATTCGAACTTTTCTTTTTAATTTTTCAATAGTTTTCGAAAGCACTTTTAATTATAAAATATAATTAAAAGTGGCCCCTTTCTGATGATGGGCGACCCCTTCACTGAAATCACTTAAGTTATAATAAAATATTATAACTTTATATTATAATGCTCCACAATTAATATTTAATTAAATCAATTAAATATTAATATCTCTCTCGATATATACCCGATGCACAAACCGTCTGAAGCTGTCGACTGAGGAAGTGATTCTGAACGCTATCAATCCATACTGCTAAAAATAGCAGGGGTCCCACGCTGAGTGCTGAATACTGCTAAAAATAGCAACTTAGGCTAGAAGTGTTCGAACGAGCCCGAACGAAAGCCAACTGATCAAGTACTGACAATTTGAAGCTGAGCCAAGCTCCATCAAGAGACCCTCTAACCAACATATTAGCCTACAAGGGCTAAGAATAGGCTAAATCCACCGAACTCTGATGCTCGCAAAAATGGGGACATTACAGAAACACGACTAATAAAGGGCAAAACACGTCCAAAATGGACCCAGCAGAGGTCGCGCGGGCCAGGACAAATGAAGCCCAGAAGTTTCGCGTTTTTTTTTTTCATACAACTACCAGAAACGCGATTTACAAATTGATTATTCCTCACGCGATTTTCAGAAACGCGAATTACAGGAGAAAATCGCCAGAAACCCTAGCTGGAATTTTCAGAAACCCTCACTAAAAAATTCGAATTATGACCTTTTTTTTCAGTCCACGAATTTCTAGGGTTTTTATTTCTGCTCTGATACCATGAAATGGTAAAAAACTTCTTACATTAACATAAAAAAAAATTACATTATATAGAGCTTACAAGAAGCTGTAGATATTAAATGTATCTACCTAACTACTGTTACTGTAGCAACAATAACGACCTAAGCAAAATAAAACATTGACCATTAAATAATATGAGAATAAAATACTATTCTAACAATTACAATCAATCTATGGGTTCCTTGTGTCAATTTTGTTGTGCATTTTATTATTATCATGGAAATCATTTGTTTCTTGGGAAGATACATTCATCTAATTGTCAAATGAATTTTAGTTGATCTGCCCCCTGTATAGCTGTTATCTGGCCTTGAACATCATAATGTTTAAGTATGCTTCTAAGCTTAGCTAACATGGTCTCTATGGATATATTTAGATGTATAGATTTCATTTGAACTTCTCATGATCAAACCATTCATTCGAGACAATTGGACAGACAAGACTTGTTTTCATTTCTTCATGAAGCTCATGAGAAGCAATAAGTAATTTCACCGGTTGGAATTCCAATGTAATGTTTTGCCCCTCTTATTGATAAAAGCTATTAATTGATGCTCCAATTGATGAGCACACACACTTATACTAAGAGGGGGGGATGAATCAGTATAAGTTAAACTTTTACTTATTAAAACTTTAATAACCAAAATAAAACAATCACACAAGGTGCACACGCATAGTAGACACAAGATTTACATGGAAACCCTTTCGGGAAAAAACCACGACAAAATATTGTTTTATTGATTCCCTTACAAATTTTAGTAGGCATCAACCTACTGGAGACACCAATCTCCAATTATCTTTGTAGGCACCAACCCACCGGAGACACCAATCCCCACAACTAGGCACCAACCCAACAAGAGACACCAATCTCTTCAATGTGAGAGGCACCAATCTTTAGCTCAAAAAGGTCTACTTAAAGCTGCTATAATCCCCTCTTAGATCTGCTATAACTCCTTCCCAAATTCTGCCTTTGTAATGTCCTTGATTCAGGGCTAGATCGACCACCTTGATATTTAAATAAATAAATAAATAATAAAATAATACTATTATAATAATTAATTAATATTAAAAATAAATTTAAATTATTAATAAATAACTTTTAAATTTATATTTTGGCCGACCCTTTTGTTGTTGGCGCAATACTTTAATATTTGAATTTTCCTTTGTGAGGCCGACCCCTTGGTTGGCAATGTATTTATGCAAGGTCACTTGGTTTGTTTTCATCATTAGAGATTTGGAATAAGCACGACTGACCAATAGAAGGACAAAAACCCTTATGCTAGGAAGGTGAATTGGACAGAAACCCAATTCATTGATGGGAAGGCTTCATCTCGAAGGCCTAATTGGACTTCAACGGCGATTTAGGAGCAGATTGTATATGCAGATCTGAGATAAGTTTAGGTGCAACTTTTAGGGTTTGATATTTCTTTTATTGTTCACTTTGCAATCTATTAGACTATCATTCATTGCTGTGTACTCGAATTCTGCACATAAAATATGTCAGTTACTTCTTGGGATCGATATACAATTAATTGCTGTTATCAGATTTTAATTATATTATCAGATCTGAAATACTTTTGCTTTGGTTACTAAGTAATGTTGTAATATTTTGTGAGGGACCAAGGCTACTCTTTCTATCGTTGCCTAGTGTATTCAAATCTATGGGTATTATGTGATATGAATGTTTACCAGTTACTGAGTTTCTTGATTTGCATGGCAAATTAATGATAATCTGAGATCATGTGACTGTTTATGGCAAATCGAATGTGAGCATGATTAAGTAAATGATCAGTGATATTTCCAGAATTGAGTTTACTGTCATTATTTTCCTGTACAATTAGAATCTGGCATCTTACAGTGGTATCAGAGCTTTGATCCTGCCAACTTGTGGATCCATTTGGTGAAAGAGCATAGAATGGCGATTGAAGCTCTGACCTCAGATAAAGGACATAGATCTTGATCAAGAACAGTATCAGATTGAAGCTTCCGAAATTTTGGACCAATACCAAAGCTTGTTAGATCATGCAAAGGTTTGTATTTCCCTTGATGTATACTTGAGAGCACGAGTCCTACTACTCCCACAAAAGAGGAGTTTATGACTACATAAGATGGATGAAGAAAGATGAGGAAGATTCAAAAATGGCTAAAGAGGAAGAAGTCATAGAGCAAGAAGAAAAATCAGAGCCATGAGATATCACAGAACAACCACAAGAGGAACCTCATAAGCAAGTTGGAGATAATGATGGCTTGTTGATCCCTAAGGATAATGTGCACCAACAACAGATTGATGAAGTAAAGACTCCATTGGGTGAAGAGCTCGAAATGAAGGAAGTGGTGCCTCTAACTTCAAGTGATATCCAAGAAGCAACTAGCCAAGCTTTAGGAGAATTGAGTGAGTTTGAAAGGGGCATTGCATTTGAGCATGAAGTCTATAATCCTCATGGAAGAATTTATACTGGGCCAATACCTGTTGAAGAGCACAAAGCAATATGGAAAGAGAAATTTGAGGTGGATGAAGGCACTAAGGAAAGGAGACCTGTCAAAGTCTGGAAGTGGATTGGAATCGATGGCCCTTGGAGAACAATGACATGGGATCCAAGAATTGACATTTTTGCTGCACTATTTCTTTGGGATCTCGACACAAGGATTGGCTTGCTACTGTTTACATCAGAGTTGAGCAGTAGAGGTTTGGAGTACAGACGCCATCGCTTGCTAGTTGTCTCGGCATTCAAGGACACAAGATCACAATTGCTTGAGGGCAAGCAATTTCCAGGATGGGAGGACTGTAATGTCCTTGATTTAGGGCTGGATCGGCCACCTTGATATTTAAATAAATAAATATATAATAAAATAATATTATAATAATAATTAATTAATATTAAAATAAATAACATTTAAATTTATATTCTGGTTGAGCCTTTTGTTGTTGGCATTATAATTTAATATTTGAAAATTCCTTTGTGAGGCTGACCCCTTGGTTGGCAATGTATTTATGCAAGGCCACTTGGTTTGTTTTCATCATTGGAGATTTGGAATAAGCACGGCAGACCAGCAGAAGGACGAAAACCCTTATGCTGGGAAGGTGAATTGGACGGAAACCCAATTCATTGATGGGAAGGCTTCATCACGGAGGCCTAATTGGACTTCAACAGCGAGCTAGGAGCAGATTGTATATGCAGATCTGAGATAAGTTTAGATCTAGGGCAGAGTACTAGGTGCCATAAGAAGCTCGTTTCTTATCTGTAGCTGCGATCTGAAGTATTTTTGGGTTGAGCGAATCTGTATGTAACAATCAAATGTATTCAGAACAATTATAAATACCAGTCGGCTCTATTCCAATTTGCACCAGTGATCGACTGATTTGGTTTCATTGATCAGTAGTGCAGTGTGTGGCATTGACTGTAATATTCTAAATCAATTATTTTGATAAATTCTGATCAAACGAACTCAGTCATTTGATTGTTTAATTCTGTGTCGGAGGTATTTATCTTTCCTTTCTAAGCTAGCACATTACAGCCTTAAATCTGCAATAAAATCACCTCAAGAGGTCTGCTTAGATCTGCTATAAATATGTCTTAAATGTCTGCTCCAAATCAGCTTTTAGGTCTGCTCTAATTCTGCTCCAAATCACCTTGTAGATCTGCTCTAATTCTGATTATAATCTGCTCAAAAAACTCTTTTAGATCTGCAAATAAAGTCTGATTATCATCTACACTTGTATATACTATGAGTAGGAAAGATATTCGTTAATTGCATACTTTCATTGACCCCCACACAACTTCTATTTATACCTTCCATATGCCTCTTCATGAAGGGAGGTGATTCTTCCTCAAGGAGGTTGGCCAGTAGCAAAAATAAATAAATTTTTATTTTATATTAACTTTTCCCAAGATGAGTGACTGTAATGAATGCCCCTGATTTTTTTTTGTTTTTGTGTGTATCATTTTCAGAATAAGACAAAAGGGTTTTATGTTTGATTTCCATTTATTTCATTGAGTGCATATATTGAAATATTTATGAACATGCTAAGGAAATAAGGTTACAAAACATCAACAATTAAACATTGCAACTCAACAACTGAAATCTGCAGTTTGACAATCATATTTCAGACTTGAAAATGCGACATCAGCAGCAATTTTCACCATAGAAATGCAAAGACCAGAATTACATGTTTGCTGCCCCAATACTCAGAAAGTGGCATTAATCCCAAGGTAGGCGACTAGCTCCAATAAATCACCAGCTCTCCAATAAATTTCAAACAGCAGCTTGAAATGGACGCCCAGCCAAGGAGAATCCAAAGAAACAATACTTGGATGTAATTTCCAAAGCACCACAAAATTATACTCAGGGTTGCCTTTTCCAATTGCTTAGAAAATGAAGTTTCAGATCTCTGGAAATTCGTATCAGGCCTTAGAAAGGCAATAAACAGCAGCAAACTCTCACCAAAATCAAGAAATCCACACACCAAAACCACATCAGAAAACTACAAAAATCTTCATTTTATCTATACCAAAATGCTCCAACAGCAAGATAAAACACTAAAACCTCGAAGCCAAAACACCAACCAGCTAGGGTGGTTCTCTCACCACGGAAACCAGCAACGTGAGAAGAGGGTTTTCGTCTTCACCCAACAGTTTTCGAATTCTGGAGAAATTCCAGCAGAGTCTCTTTAAGTTGCCAAAATACCCATATGCAAATGAGAGCTCAAACTCATATTTATAAAGTGAGGGAAGAATTGGGGCAACTTCCATTTGAATTTGAATATATTTCCCTCTTATTTCCCTTTATGAAATGACATGAAATTACCCCAAGAGGGGTGTCCAACTTTTTGCCTCCAAAATTTTACTTTTGATTTTTAATTTAAAATTGACATTAAGCCCAAACTAGGCATCCCACTTTATGAGGCATAACATTAGCTTTTAAAAATGGTAAATAAACCTCTTTTCTAGGTATCCACTTGAAATACATGGCCCCTCTTTTAAAACAACGTTGTGCAACTAGGTCAAGGGGTCCTTTTATTTTATTTAATTCAAAATACTTCCCTTGGGCGTCTATGCTTATAAGGAAACTATTTTGCTTTTGTTGCCTTCTAAAGCAACGTTAAGTCATTACATTAGGCTTGAAGGTACTTTTTACATGACCCTTTGACCCTTTCACTTAGGTTAAATAAACTTTATTAAAATTACTTAAGTGAGAAATACAAATAATAATTAAATCAAACCTTAGCCATACGCCCAAACTGGAAATACTGCTGAAGTAGTATTGGCCAAGATTAGTTACCAAAAATAGACTTACTATTTATAGCAACGGCTAAAAATAGTAAATACTCCAAATCATCAAATTGGCACAAAACATTAGAGTTCAC
>VDFB02106721.1:158326-203717 GCA_007258455.2 Sequoia sempervirens | reverse complement strand
TGTTTAGAAGATTTACACTTTCAGGCAAATGTGATTTGTAAAAGCCCTAAGTCCTGTGTTGGTTGCTGTTACGAGACGCCTCAAGGGAATGCTTTGGCATCGGATGCAAAAAACGCTTTGGTAGGTATTCAAGTGGGTTGTGAAAGCATCAGCTTGGCACATGAACCGTTTGATGAATGCTTTTGAAGATTTCAAGCAATGACTTGCAAAATATGGAAGTATCAATAAGGCACGTAAACTGTTTGACAAAATACCTCATATGAGATTGTGATCCCATGGAATACCGTGATTGCAGAGTCTGCACAAAATGGTTCAGTCAGATGTACAAAGTGTGCAAGCATGGACAAGGCAAATCAACTGTTTGACAAGGCGCCTCAATGAAACGTTCATGCTCAATGAAATGGTTGTAGAATATGCACAAAATTGATTTATTACTAGTTTGGCGCGTATCAGATTTGTTGAAAAGGCTTTTAGAAACCTTTAAATAATGCAAATGGCAGAGTTTAAACGAATTCCGCGCCGTTTATCAGCATCATGGCCTGCGCCAGAAAGAGGAGTTTTGTGAGAGGTTGTAATTACATCTGTCTTGGTAATACGATACATACAAAAAGGTGGAAACAGAGGGGATAGCAAATGAGTTGTTTGACCGAATGCTTTAAAGCAGTGTCTTCACAAGAAATGGATCAGTACATGCAAAACGATGAAGTCATGGATGAAGAAGTGCATGAAGAACTTATCATGGAGTGTGATCACTGTTTTTGCAACGAAACTGGACAAAGTATTTTGTCCTTATGATGAAGAAAGAGAGAATAGAATGAATGGAGACTTGATTAAAAGAGAATACTTTGAAGAAAGTAGAACATTATGAGGATGCTATAATAAAATTGCAAAGGAATTTGGTTTCATAGCACCATAGTGTTGTATGTGCGTAGAGCTTCATTGGACGTTGAAGACACAATTGCTCTGGGTCTGTGGTATTATTCAAGGACGAGGTTACATGGCATCAAGGTTACAAATACAAACAGAGCATTGTTTGAGTGTTGTTTTATTTCAATTAAGGCAATTAAAGTTTAAATGCATTTAAGTGAAATAATTCAAAATTAATTAATTTTTGGATTAATTATTTATTGATTGATTTTATGAGTTAACTAATGCATGTTTATGTTTTGCAGGTGTTTTTCAAAGATTGGAATAAATCATAGCAAAGATAATTTTGCAAATCTCACATACAAAGAGGGGAGATTTTCTGAAAGGACTCTTGACTGGGAGTAAGCTGAAGACAAGGTGGGCCCATGAGACATGATTTCTGGAAAAGGATATTTCGCTACATTATGCAACAAGAAGAGAACTCAAAGTGCAGTTGGAAAGTGTAATTGCTACAACACATCAAGCACCTAATTTCCATAAAATGTATTATCATCAGGAGAATAACCAAAATTCTATAAAAGAATTATATCTCTGCTACAATGAAGCTGTTTTATAAAAATATATATAGTAGAGCTACTCTGTTGTCCGGAAATGCGCTTGGGTTTTGTGCCGTTGTTGCTCTTGTTTGGATTAGGTTCGACGACGTAACGTTTGACGTTGTTCTTCACCCAGGTATTTTGGTACGCAGTATTGATGGACTAACAAGGAAAAGTTTTAGCGACAAAGCCATGTTTCAATCGTTATAATGCAACAAGAGCTCAAGGTTTGCAATGACCACTTGTCGCATATAGCAATTAATTATCAAATTATATTTTTCAAATTACTAAGATTGATCCATTTCAAACAATATAACTATTCCAACCAAAAATTCGGCGTACCCAATTGCACACAAAAAGTGCAATAGCTAGTTATATATTCAATCACGCATATTACATAATTAGTTGGCATTAGTTCTAATTTGCATAAAGTGCAATTTTTCAACATCCACTATTCTATGTTTCTTTGTTTTGATCTTGTTAAATCAATCTAGGGCCTGAATGTCAACAAGGAACTCAAATATTCTTCCTTCTAATAGGTTTTCAAATGTGCTTTTCAACACTATACTTTTCTCAGATGTAGGTATACTCAAGACAAATAAGATTTTATAATCAACATAGAATCGGGTGGGTCAGATGCAATAGTGTAAAGTGGAGCAAATTATGAGTAGAATATAGTCACAAGTCTCCTAAAGCTTAGGATCTATTTGACACAAACTCTTAATCATCAATCTAATTCAAATTTTAGGTCTTAGTCGATCCATAAGGATCTTAAAATGTAAAGTCTCATTGGTATGAAGGTTTCTACAATGATCAACAACATAAAACACATATTTTATCCATGAAAAAAATATGTCATGAGAAATTCAAAACCACGAAGACATAAGTGTTAACAACCGGGGGATTGGGTGTGTTGTACACCTAACAAGTCCTAAGTCCAATCTAATTATTTAATATTTGTAATATTATAGATAATTTGTTGACATATAAAAGGATGTCACTTAGATTGAATCTTAAGATTCTATAGTTAGCACTCCCCACCATGTGTCATTGGTCTTATAACAATTATAAGAAGTCATTGGATTTTGGGGAGTTACTTAGTGCATTATGACTAGCCTCTTTGACTAATTAATTATAACATGTGTAATAGGTAATAATTACACATAAGTGGAGGGTTTGGTAGTTACTTTTACCCCACTTGATCTTGAGTGTCAAACCAATTAATTCAAAGTTACATTATAGTTGTGAAGGAGTTACTTTTATAGGTGGGACACATGGGTTGAATGTGGATCACCTTGACTAGTCTTTGGCCCATGGTTTATTAGTTGCCCTTGGTCTATATAGTGAAGGCTTGGGATGGAGATAGTATGTCCATATTTTTTAAAGGTTATACTCTTAAAAAATTCCTCCAAGATTAAGAGCATTGATCCCTTATGAAGCTTGAAGTTTAAGTTTGTATTATAACCTATAGTTGTTGATAATACATTGGGTTTGGTACCTTGGAGGCTATTTTTTCCCTTTTCCATGGTATGTTAGTGTCACTCTCTTTTGTGGTTGTTTCATTCTTCTTCTTATTTTATCTTTTATTCTTGTTCCTTTTTTTAGTGTTGATACTATGCTAGAATGTTGTTGAAATTTGTAAAAAAGGGATAATTATACTATCTTTTCATAGGATTAAGTATGAGGTTTTGCATATCTCCTTTCATTTGGTGTCAAATTCTGACAAGCTTCTTAGATCTATGAGAAGAGTAAGGCCTATTTCATATTAATCCTTCTTTAAGTGGGAGATTGTTGCAATTGATTTAGGAAATAAATATGGGAAGTAATTCTAGAATGGAGGTGGAGAGGTTCAATGAAATAAATTTTAAGCTTTGGAAGCCCAAGATGGAATATTTTCTTGTGGATAAATATCTATTGATATTAGTTACAAATAAAAAATCATTTGGCAAGAAAGATGAAGACTAGTTAGTTGTTTATAGTAAGGTAAGGAGCCTTATTCAACTTTTCCATGCAAATCCAATGCTCTTGAGTATTTTGGAAGACCACCACCAAGAAACTTTGGGATAAGTTGGGGAAATTGTATTAGATTAAGTCACTTATCAACAAGCATTTTTTGTGAAATAAGTATTCTCTAAAGATGGGTGATGGTGATTCAATGATGAAAAATTTGAATGTGTCCAACACTATTGTGAACCATTGGCATCTATGGGTGTGAAAAGAGACAAGATGGATTATTGCATATGTTGGCTTTCAGTTGTTTATTGGGATTGTTTGTCCTTGATGACAAAATTGGACATATTTATATGATCTGGGTGGCACATGATGTTTATAGTTGGTTCACATGGAGGCATGCACTTTCACTTTCAAATTTCAATTGTTTTCAGTTTTTATGTTGGTACTGATATTTGACATATGTTCATTATAGCAGGGCATGCATTTACCTCGGGATATATATATATTTTTTTAGGCTTATGGTATGGTTATTCAGAAATATATGACTTGTCATTATTACAAGTCTCAGGTATATCCAAGTTGATCGCTTTCAGATTGTGGTATATTTAACTTGATCTTTTGCAAGTTGTCTTCACATGATATTTGAGTGACACTATTTTATTGTGATCAATCACTTTGTAAAGTGATCTGGTTTTTAGCAACATTATTATTGTTTGATATTTGATCACATTGCATTGGTATTTGATATGGATATAAGGGGCCTTGGTTTATTATTGACTTCCATTGGCATGATCATTTGAAAAGGTGCTTACACTATTGGAATTTCTTGTAAAAAGCTTTTGTTTAATTTATACTCCTAAAGAATATCGAGTATTCTAAGCATGTGAAAGAGGCATTGGTTGATTTCAATGGAATAGACTTTTTAAAAGTCTTAGCAATGATATTAAGGATCAAATATAGTTGATCAATGTTTTGAGTCTAAATCGGGTTGTATGGGACTTGGCACACATGTGACTTCACTTCACTTGTTGTGACTTTGCATTGGCAGTAAACAGTTAGTTAGATGTGGAATGATTTTGTCGGCATTTGAAGACTTATCATCGGATTTAAAAACATAATAATGGTTTATTAATCATTGTGTTTGATTTGCTTTGGACTTCAAATCATCATTGTGTTTGATAAAGTCCTCGACAAACTTGAAAGAAAGAAATTTAGGGCAATATTATTGTTCAAGGGTTTGGGACCCTAGCCGCCATGAGAATATCATGTTCACAGTTGTAAATCTGTTCTTCTTGGCCAACACTAAAGGAGTTAAATGAGTTCGTTACAGACATGGTTAGCAGATTACAAGCCAACAAGAGCTTGGTAGTTGTTAAGAAAGTGACAATGGCTCTTTTAGCTGGGTAGTTATGGATGTCTCCATCGATCTTTGTCTTGTATTTGTTTGATTTCTTCATTGCATAATCAATTATTACTCCTGTTGTTTAAAGAAAGTAAGAAAAAGTAGTTAATGCTTCTTAAAACTCGAATATGGAAGTTAGTCAGAGGAAATTTGATGGAATCTTTCCAGTTGGGTTGTTATGAACTTCTTGACAGGTCATCATGTTTTTTCATTCAGTTTTTTTTTTTTCACCATAACTAGTATTGAAAATTGTGTGATTTTGTGATTTTGATTAAAAGGACACTGAGAATGATCCCACTGAGAACCTGTTCCAGGACACCTGACATCCAGACACACAGATGATTGTGCCAGCCCTCATTGAAATTCCAGGCTGCAAAAATTTGGTAACTCTAGGGTTTAGAGTAGAATGCCAAGCACCAGGTATCGTACAGAGTTGTGCCCAGAATCTTGGTAAAGCAGCTTTAATGATGGGAGTTGGTGCCCCAATGGAAAGAGTTGCTCTAAGAGAATAAAGGAAAAGATTTTTCGAGGGTTTTATCTCTAAGTGGTTTCCACTCAGGAAAAAATTATGGTGTTATGTGATGTTTCTATGTGTGATTGGTTCATTTGCTTGAGTTGCATAAAAATTGTTGATATCAGTCATTCATTTTTGCCCATTCTTTAAATCAAAGCATCTTGCATAAATGGTTTAGTTACAAGCTCTGATATATGTGCAAAATTTATCAAGCCAGTCTCTGTTAATGAAATGTTTATCTGATTTGTAATACATATAGTATTGTCTGAGTTCATGTGAAGTTTGTTTTTCAATAGTCATTTGATATTCAGGTTTCAAAGTTTTAAAAATTATGACTTTCATAAATCATTGATTCACCCCCCCTCTCAGTGATTTCAGTCTTCCGACAACATAGCCCTCTTATGTTATTTTCCTAATAGTTGAGGCAATATTGTGATGTCGATCAATGACACCATCTTAAAATTTCAAGCTTGATAAGGTAGTGGTAGCATTGCTTAATAAGGAGATGAGACATAAACTTGATTTTATCAAATATACCTTGACTATGAGAGGCGGTTTCAAGAACAAAGGAAATAATAAGAAAAAGGACAAACATGCCAAGTAAAAAGAGAGATCTAAGTCTCTTAAAATTTTTAAACTGAAATATTAGAACTAGGTAAGATTGGGCATATTAGAGGGGATAATGATAAACTCAAGGGCCTCTAATGATGGTCATGGTGACGCTTTTGTTGTATCACTTGCTACACATGCACATGAGAGTGCATGAAATTGATTTTGGATCCTCCTTCATATAACTCCCAATAAGCAATGATTCTTAGTTTACGAAAGCTTCAAGGGTGGATGTGTATAGTTGGAAGATAAATATTTTCTTAAAATAAATTCATTCTCATGTTTAGATATGGAAGGACCAAAACCCTCTCTAATATTTCGTGCATTCCAATTGTGGCGAGGAACCTTCTTTTTATAAGTTGAATGATGGTGGTGTGTTAGTAGTCTTCAATAAGGATGGATTCAAGATTGTTCATAGGGCCATGGTATTAGCTAAGTGAGCTTGGTTTGGAATTGTATTCCATTTAAAATCTAAAACTATGGAATGTAACAATTATAAGATTACAAAATTAGGTAATCATTAGCTTCAAGTGAAGAAAACCATGCTATGGAACAAACATATGGGTCATATTGGTGAGAAAGGCCTAAGATCTTTGAAATGTAAGAACTTATTAGAGGGGCAAACTAATTGTTCCCTAAATTTTACTTTTTGTGGACACTATATATATATGGGAAAAAAATAAAGTTAAGTTTTTTGAACTTTTCTAGATACATAGGGATTTTAGATTTGATTTATAGTGATGTTTGGTTTTATGGATGTATCATTTCCAAGATAATCCCTATATTATGTATCATTTATTAATGAATTCTCTAGTAAATCATAGATATTTTCCCTCAAACATAAATCTCAAGTCTTATTGAATTTCAAAGAGTTTAAAGGTTTCATTAAGAACCAAACATAGAGGAGGATCAAGATTTACAGGTAGACAATGATGGAGAATTTTGTTCAATAAAATTTGATAGATTTTATAGAAAACATGGTATTTCAAGGCATAAGACAAATCCATACACCCTCGACGTAAAAATTGAGTTGCAAAGAGATTGAATAATATGCTAATAGGGAGAGCTCCTGAGCATGATTTGTGGTACTAGTTTAGGGTAGAAATTATAAGTAGAAGTTGTGAGCACATACTATCACATGATTAATAGGTTTCTTACTTTAGCTCTTATGGATAAGACCCTTGAGAAGTCTTAGTTAAGAACAAATCCTTCATTATAGCATATCAAGGTAATCAAGGTTGTTGGTTGTGAGATATATGGATATATGCCTAAGGAGAAGATGCTCAAGTTAGATTTTAAAGCAAAGCAGTGTATCTTCATCATTTATAGAGATGGTGTGAAAGGTACAAACTTTGAAATCCTCAAAGTACAAAGGCAATGTATAGCCAAAATATGATCTTCAAGGAGATTATATCTTCTTCTATGCCTTCACAACTTGAATTTGATACATAAGTGGTACAAGCGAAGCTAAAGACCAGGGAGATTGTGGTAGAGGTTGAACAAGAGATTCAACATGGACTTGATAAGGAGGTTAGTTATAAGAGATCTGAGAGTTTTAAGAAATAATATGAACACCTCAAACCTCATTTTTTAGGTCCACTCAAAGAGAATGCAAATTAATCAGTACAACCTACCTACCTTCAAATATATTTTTTCTTTGTCTACTAACAAGGATGATATTAGAACAATGAAGGGGGTATTGGAGTTTACATATAATAAGTCCTAGAAGGTGACCATGGATGAGGAGATGATGAAACTAGAGAAAAAAACACATGGAACTTGGTGAAGGTTCCTAAGGATTAGAATCTTGTTTTCTACAAATAAATTTTCAAGAAGAACTATAGTTTAGAGGGTAGAGTCAAGAAGTACAAAAAGAACTCAATGGAAAAGGGTTATTCATGAGTAGAGGGAATTAATTTTGGTGAGATTTATCTATAAGATCCAACCAATAATCACTAATAAAATATGGAAATTAATGAATAAAATGTACATAATGATTATCCAAAACTTCAAATATTTGAATCTCTTTTTTTAATATATAAATTTTTTCTACAATCATTACAATTCATACAAGGTCCTTTATAATACTTTGGCATGACTATAAAATAAATTGTTTTATGTTACAAATACAGGTTCATAGATCTTGAAACCATATTCAAAATCTACAAAGAGAAAGAGAAGAGAGAGAGAGAGCATCATTGAGGTGATATTCACCCTACCAAAAAGCACTAAGCTTCCTTGTGCTACTCCATTGGAGAAGCCCAATCACAAAGGATCTAGCAATATGTGGCCAAAATGCATGATGGAATATAGTGCACTATGTGAATCCTTGGCAAGCTAGCATACCTATGTGCTCATGCAACACATATCTAATGTGTATGTCCACTGATAAACATATTATGGGTGATGGGTTTGGTGATTAGTATCATTTTGAACTACTTTTCATATCCTTTTAAGACACTTTACCTATGTTTTTAAAAGTATCTCTTAGACAATACTTCCATAATGTGTTATCCTTTCATACATATCTTGCAACCTTGAACCCATTTTGTGGAAATGAAATATGGTGGAAATATTTTTAATCTCTTTGTAGCTCAGCACGTGATAGCAAGGATGGAGCATTTGTAGCGAGTACCAAAGCAACAAAGTGGGAAATTAATGAAGTTCAAGCCCCCCAAGTGTAGGAAGTTGTGGAGTTGAGCGTGGTTATTATGAAAGGAATAAATGTTAGAAGATATATTTTCTTGAATGTTGGACGTTTGACCATGTGTTCTACATGCAAGTTGTCCTTATTTGAATAGGTCTCTTTTTTCAGTTAGATGAATAAGTCAATCATTGTTCCATTTCCTCGTATCTAGGAGTGAGATTTATGATTGCAGTTAGTTAATTAGTTGGTAGTTCGAATAAGACTCTCCCTGTTTTGTATAAAGCCAGGGGATGAGTTCATAGATCAGTTAATTGATTTTGTTATGAATTACTAGCAGTTAGCAATTTTCTAGTTTTTCCAGTTATCCAAAGACATGTTGTTACAATGATATTATGGAATAAAATCTATAAGAAGGATTATGTCTGATATCTAGCATTATGCAATGAATGGAGTTGTATGGTGCATGGATGCATGCGAATCTAAGTTAGATTTGGTTTTTAGTTAAGTGAGGCAATCTTCTGAGCTGGCCACTCAGGTACTACTCTTCACTTTATTCATCTATCTGTTTATTTATGTTTTTTCCATTAATTTTGTTTCCATTAGTTTACATGTGCATTGCAAGTAAAATGGTTTTTGGTTAGTTAAAGTTGTGATTGTTCATGAATAGAGATAAATCATAGTTCTCTGAAGATTAGGATTAGTTATTTTGTTTTTTTAAATAGTTTTAGATTAATTTTACATTTGTAGATCTTTAATAGTCACCTATAGCTTATGCTACAAGTACTCGTAGCCACTAGGTTTTGTAACTATTTTCACTGTTTTTACAATTTTTTCAAATCCCAACAAGGTAGAATAGTTTGAATAAGTTTGTGCAGAGTAATTTAGGTTAGCACAAGCCTGTGAAGACACATATAGTGGAGTACCATCATAAGTTTATGCACCTTGGTTGATAATTTAATGTAGGCTTGCAATGTCAAGAGGACTATTCAGCTTGGCACATCCCTAAATTGTGTAAAATTTACCAATTCCATAACACATTAGTTTGCCTCTACATTTTTGGCGTCGTTGGCGGGGATGGTACTATCTTCATAGGCCTATTTTTACAAGATTTCATAGTTAAAAATTTCTTTTTTTGCATTAAAACTAATAGATTTCATCTTAAAAAACTTGGAGTTATACTAACATTGTGTAGGGTTGTTTCCATACAAAGATAAACCTACCGTATGTGGAGGTAGAGAGATAACCAAGGAAGATTCATCCCTTCAGACACTCAAGATAGAGAAGATACTGGTGGTTTTACTGAGTATACTGCGGAGATTGTTGAAAGAGTAGACATTGCCTTTCCATCTTCATCATCATCATCTTCCACAGCTACTGAAGGGACCTTTTGAACAATGGAAAATCCTGATCCACCAAAACAGGGTACTTTTGAGTTCCCCATTACTAACCAAGCCAAAGCTACTGTGCTAAAAAATATTCCACCATTAGCATTACCAGTATTTTATGGCTTGGTAACTGAGGACCTAGACACCTTCCTCTTTGAGTTTGATGTCTTGTGCAAAAGTTATGATTGCACTTTTGATGCCCATCGACTTAAGCTCTTCCCAACTACTCTTAAGGATTCTACCCTTAGATGGTTTATGGGGCTTGGCAAGGATGTTGTTCCAAATTGGGACACCATGAAGTCAAAGTTCTTGGAAAAATACAAGGACTATTGTAGAGGATTATATCGAAGAAAAGATGAAATTTTTTCAATGTCTCGAAAAGAGGATGATCCACTAGAAGATTATGTGGAAAGATTTCAATTTGCTTTGAAGAAGAACCCCCAACATAAATTGTCAAAGGAATCCCTTAAATTAGTATTTTTAAGGGGGATTAATGAAGAAAGTGTGGATTCCCTCAACCTTATTGGGGGAGGAGACATTTCTACAGGTCCATTTGAAGACATCTGTAAAGTCTGTAGGAATTATTCCAGGTCCCTTTCTAGGAAGCCAAGAGGGGAGAGGTCATCCATCACAAGTAAGTCCTCTAATGGGGTTTCTAAAGTTGAAATCAGTAATTTATTGTCCAACATGAAACAAGATATAATCAATCATCTAGCAATATAGTTAGACACCCTCCACATCAAAAAGAAGTAGGAGGAAGCATAAGCCATGTTCATTGAGTACTGTCCTACCTATAGGCAGAGGAAAGCCAATTGTAAGTGCAAACGAGTGGCCAGTATCTAGCAAGAGAGGATTGAGAAACCAAACTTTCAGGCAATGGAAGGAGATGATGGACAAATTTTCTACATAGCACAAAGGAGGCCTTAGCAGCAAAGACAAGGGATGCCACTAGACCCCCTTAGTTTTAATCCATCTTTCCCTTTGGGAAATCAAAACTTCTCCACTTGGAATACTCACAAATCAGAACTAGTGGTAGAGTTCTCAACAATGGCCAACCCAGTAGAATTAATGGCAGCCTCAGTGGCAGAAAGGTCAGCAATGGCAGCAAAATATGAATTACCAACAACCTATGCTATCTCCTCCTCCACCTCAGCAACAAGCCCTAATGCGTCCATCAAATCCTTAGTCTCAGCCACCTAAACCATCTCAAATACCTGCCCAACCTGCACCTAACCCTAACACTAAGCCTGTTCAACAAGCTTATACTAACAAAGTTGTCCAATACCCCACTTATGGGGTAGAGGCGAGTGACCTTCATCTCAGACTAGGGAAGCAACTTGCAAGACCTTCATCTCCCAAAATTATAGAATTAGATGATGAAGAACCTACAAAGGAAGCCTCAGATAATCCACCTTTGGAATCCCAGACCAATCAAGAGCTCCAAACCACATCACAACTGAAGCCTCCATTCCCTGAATGTTTGGCTATCTAGCAACAACATACACAAGCTGAAATAGACCTTTTAGGCTAGTTAAAGGATGTCAACATTAAAATCCCTTTAATCCAAGCAATCAAAGATATTCCCATCTATACTAAGACTGTTAGGGATCTCTGCCTTAAGAAGCCAGGAAGGGAAAGAAAGGACACATAGACAGTCCATGTTTTGGGTAATCTTGTTGATATAATGTTGGGAAATATATCTGCTCCCAAATATACAAATCCTGGTAGTCTAGTAGTGGACGTTAAAATGAATGGGACTCTTATTAAGAATACTTTGATAGACCTAGGTGCTGCAATTAATGTGATGACCAAAGATACCATGTAGCTACTACAGTTAGCCAATATTAGGCCTACTCAGACAGTTTTGCAATTAGCTAATAGGTCTACAGTTAAGCCTGAAGGAGTTATTGAGGACCTGGTCATTGTATTAGATTCTTGGGATTACCCTATTGACTTTATAGTACTTCAACCCAAAGTTAATCTAGCTAGTTATCCACTAATCTTAGGTGGACCTTGGTTAACCACAACCGATGCATTCATAGGTCATAGGTCAGGAAAATGATCATATCCAATGGAACTGTAACCAAGAATTTAGTACTTTACCCACCAGCTCAGCCACATCAAGACCTTGAGTAGACTATATGGCCACACTTGGATGATGAGGACAACTACTCATTGCAGACCTTAATGACCATAGAGCGTGGCCCTCTACTAGATATTCAAGATAAGGATAAGCTGATGGCTCATATCATACAAAATGATTGTGGAAGGCACCCACAATATCAAGGTTTTCTATCCTATTTGCAAGATCCTCTATAAAGCATAATACCTACTAGTTCATCACAAGAGGTATCCCAAATAATCCTTACCTTGTTACCCCAGCAATGCTTGCCAATAATAACCATCCTTGATCTATCCTCTGTACAAGACATGTCTATGCATTTAGAGGTCAAGCCTGGAAAGATGTTGAATGTTAATAATGCATTGACTAATGAACAACAGAAATCCCTGCACTCTATGCTGCAGGCACATGCAACAACTTTTGCATGGGATTATAGTGATATGAAAGGCATTGATCCTGCCTTATGCATGCACAATATTTACATCAATGATGGTTACAAACCCATAAGGAAGCCCTAGAGGTGCATGAATCCAACCCTCAGAGAAATTGTGAAAGTTGAATTGCAAAAGCTTTTCAATGCAATATTTATATATCCTATCTCAGACAGTGAATGGGTCTCACCATTAGTCATAGTACCTAAAAGGGTGGTAAATGGAGAGTTTGTGTTGACTATAGGGAACTCAATACCGCCACCAGGAAAGACCATTTTCCATTGCCATTCATTGACCAAGTTCTAGATTCTTTGGCAAGAAAGAAATATTTCTCCTTTCTTGATGGTTTTAGTGGTTACAACCAAATTAATATTGCACCTAAAGATCAAGATAAAACCACATTTACCTATCCCTGGGGTACTTATGCATATTTTGTTTTACCTTTTGGTTTGTGCAATGCTCCAACCACATTTCAAAGGGCATTGCTTAGCATATTTTCTGATATTGCACATGATAAGATGGAGATTTACATGGATGATTTCACCACATGTAGTGAAACATTTGATGAGGATTTGCAAAATTTAGAAACAGTCTTGAAAATATGCACTGAACATAACTTATCATTGAGCAATGAGAAATGTTTTATGATGATGATAGAAGGCATTGTCTTGGGACATTTTATTTACAGTGCATGGATACAAGTTGACCTTATGAAGATTGAGATTATATCTACACTGCTAGTTCCACAAAAATAGAAGGATGTCTGAAGCTTTCTTGGACATGCAGGTTACTACACGAGATTCATTAAAGATTACATTAAGATATTTGCACCTTTGTTTATTTTGTTGATAAAGGGAATTAAATTTCAGTGGACTCTAGACTATCAGCAATCCTTTGAGAAGTTAAAGACAACTTTGACTAATGCACCAGTTTTAAGAGGTCCAAATTGGACATTGCCATTTCACATTCACACTGATGCATTAGACTTTGCAATTGGAGTTGTCTTGGGACAGAAAGAGGGAAATAAGGAGTATGCCATATATTATATCAACAAAAACCTACAGGGAGCAGAATTAAACTACATTATGACTAAGAAAGAAATACTTGTAGTTGTCTATGTAATTAACAAGTTCAAACATTACATTATTGGTTATCAAGTATTCATACACACATACCATACAACAATTAGATACCTAATGAATAAGCCAGTAGTGGGTGGCAGACTTGTGAGGTGGTTATTTTTACTGCAAGAATTTGACATAACCATAGTTGATAAGCTAGGAAAAGCTAATGTGGTTGTTGATTTTCTATCTAGATTGCCTACAACATCTAAAGGAGTGGTTGATGATTCTTTCCTTGATGAACATTTATTTGGTCTAACTATACATAATCCATGGTATGCTGATATAGCTAACTACCCAGAAACATAACTATACATAACCCATGGTATGTTGGGATAGCTAACTACTTGGTAACAGGGTAGATTCCAACTTACTTCTCTCCTATGGAGAAAATATAGTTCATAAATGCTTTCCCTTTTCTTGGATTTTTGGATTCTTATTTTACATTGGCCTAGATAATATTATAAGAAGATGCATTAGGGAGGATGAAGTGTTTGACATATTAAAATCTTGCCATGATGAACCTTGTGGTGGACATTTTGCAGTTAACAGGACAACTTTTAAAATCTTAACAATGGGATATTATTGGCCAACCCTTCACAAGGACTCTCTTAAGTATATTAAAAGTTGTGATAGGTGCCAAAGAATGGGGAAACCTACAAGTGATGAGATGCCTTTGTAACCTCAACTAGCACTAGCTCCTTTTGATATATGGGGACTAGATTTTGTTGGCCCTATATCTCCTACTTCAAACAACAAAGAATATATCCTAGTATGTACTGACTACTTAACCAAGTGGGTAGAAGTGAAAGCATTGAAATTTACCAGAGATGGAAATATTGCAAAATTCTTATATGAGGACATCTTCACTAGGTATGGTGTTCCTAAGGAGATAGTGACTGATTAAGGGCCACAATTTACATCAGACCTCATAGCCCAGCTGGTGAAAGAATATCAGATAAGGCACAAGAAATCTACTCCATATCATCCTCAGTAAAATGGACAAATTGAAGTTACGAACAAGGAGATTGAGAACATATTGACAAAAACATTACAACTTCATAGAAGAGATTGGGTATCCATATTTCCAAAAGTTGTTTGGGCATATAGAACTACTTGGAAGACAACTATAGGGTTTACCCCTTATGAATTGGTTTATGGAAAAACATCAGTGTTACCTATAGAATTTGAATACAAAAACCTACGTATAGCAGTTGACTTAGGGATGTAATTAACAAAATCTCATAAAGAAATATTGCAGCATTTGAATGCCCTGGATGAAATCAAATTGCAGGCATTGCACCATACAGAGGTTGTTTAGAAACAAAGGATTAAATGACATGACCAGTACATTAAGACTAAAGAATTTGTTGTAGGCGACTGGGCACTTATGTATGATTCCAGATATAAATATTTTTCAGGAAAATTACAATCACGATGGCTAGGACCTTATGAGATCCAACAGGTGTTCCCTAATGGTGCGGTTCAATTGCAGACTATTGATGTGGTCAAATTCTCCCTGTTGGTTAATGGCCATAGACTTAAGTTGTATAAGAATCCACTTGAACATGATGATTTCATCCTCGCTCTGATGGATGAATATGGTGTACACAGTTCTGTTGATTGAAGGTCTAAGACACAGGATGATGTTTCATTGATTGTTGTTCCAACAAGAAGTGACTTACCCAACACATCTAGTAATACAAAGGTCGAGTTACACAACTCTACCTCTAAGATTACCCAGTCCTAATTTTCCCTATTTTCACTCACATGCATAGACAACACAATATCTATAATGACAATGTTCTACCTCCAGAGGGACTTGTATTTTTTTTCTCGAGATCTGTTCAGACGGGACCTGACGAGCACATTTTAATCAGGCCCTATGCTTCGCATACCTGTAGCAATACCCATTGCATGCATGCTACAATCACTTGGCAGATTCAAATTGTTTTTTATGCAGAATATCCTAGCGCACACATGTGTCCTTTACTTTCCAATAAAGTGCATGCCAATAGTACAACCACCACTTTTCATCAACTCCTATGCAATCAATGCACATCACATCACTTGTACGCCGCGATATGTTCCTTTTCCAATTCATAACTGTGTCGAGCATTACTTTCCATTCCACACGTATGAAATGTAACCTCATATACTTGAATCTAGCTTTCTTTTCATATCCATTATTATTCATTGTTTAAATTATGCATGGGAATTTTATCACCATTAATTTTCATCATTATCCTATCACTCTAACCCAATTACGCATGAAGTGCGGTCACTTCACTTTAAGTTGGGGGGAGGGATATCATTGTTATCAAATTTTTGATTTTGCCACCCAAGTTTGTCAGACTGCATTAATACCATCCTTTAAAACTAGAAAAAATTCTCTATATTTTCAATAAATGTGGTTCCTTCCCTGTGATGAGTTAAGGTATAGAACTTGTGATACCTAATTGAACTAAAATACAAGGGATTGAGAGTATTGGGTATAGAGAAGGCATTCTGAGAGGTAGTCAAATTTGAAGGTTTTTGGGTGGTGAAGTAGAATCTGCAAGAATTTGAACTCTTTGAGGTTACAAGAATTGAAAAAATAATGGGAGGTGATGTAATTCGTAGAGAACCATCTGATCACAACGAGATATTAGAGGATACGATGGTTATACCTCTATTCACCAGAGTAGGATGGTTGGATTACTTCTTGAAGTTGACAGAATATGATAATGAGATGGTCAGGAATTTTGCAGCCACGTTGAAGAATGATGAAGCAATAGTAAAGGGATTGGTGGTGGATGGCTCAGAGATGGAAATTGCTCAAGTAATGGGGTTACCTCACACTAGCTCCAAGTACCCAGCTCATGTATATGCGGTAACAGTGAGGGAAGCATTATGTGAACAGGGTGAGAACTTGGATTTGATGTCACAAGGTACTAAAAGATTTTCCCTTCCGTTCTTTTGGGGAAGATGTGTTGCATATATTATCAAATACCTTATTTGTGATGTAGTTGAATGTAGACCTCTATCTAGGTTATATGCATTGTTTTTAAAGGAATTTTTTTGCAGTTTTCAATTCAATAAGTTTGTTAATGACCATCCCTTTGCTTTGGATAAGAGACACGATTTTCTCACTTTCTTCAGTAAAATCAATTTGGAGGAGCAAGGCCAATTATGTGAATATTATTTGCATAATTATGTGATGGAAGAAGATACTAAGTGGAATCCCTGGATTTATGTTGGGGATTTGCAAGTGAGAGCTCTTGCATCTTACTTTAGAAATGAACAGCTCTGTGGGGAGTTAATGGAGAAATATGAAGAATACGAGAAAACAATGGCACTACAAATTCGAAGGGAAGCAATGAATCTTGATATAGTCATTACTCAATGGTTAAGACTCCTTTCTCATAGGGGATAGGGATAACAATTATAGATTTGAGACTCAGGGATTATAGAAGGATTCAAAAATTAGAAGTGACCACTCTTCAAAACTCCCTGGTACATGGGAGGAATAGATGGGACAGTTTGACTCCAGAATTGCAAAGGAACGAGCCTCACTCCCTTTACAATTTTATGAACATGTTTGAGAGGTTACAAAAGTATATTGAGATCTCAGGAATGAGGGGAGTGGAGTGGCTTCCATTGACTTACCACCCTCCTATCCTACTTCATCCAATTCCACATTGGACTGGGCAAGTTACTGATTAGGACAGGAATGCAGAGTTAGAAAAGATCAACAGGCTTGTATGCTACAATGGTTTCTATCTCAAACAGGGACAGGGAGTCAACATAGTCATGGATCTCAGGAAGATTACTTTGTTTTATAATCTTGTCCCTTAAGTGATTTGGTTTGATATTTTTGCTTGAGGAAAAGCAAAATGACAAGTTGGGGGGAATGATGGGTTTGGTTATTAGTATCTTTTTGTTAATTTTCATAACCTTTTAAGACACTTTACCTATGTTTTTAAAAGTATATCTTAGACAATACTTCCATAATGTGTTATCCTTTTATACATATCTTGCAACCTTGAACCCATTTTGCGGAAATGAAATATGGTGGAAATATTTGTATAATTGCATGGTTTAAGTATGGATATATATATATATATGTATATGAATGAAATGTTGTGATTTAGTTATGGTGGTTAGTTGCATATGTATGTGTATGGATTAATCTCTTTGCAGCTTAACACGTGGTAGCAAGGATGGAGCATTTGTAGCGAGTACCAAAGCAGCAAAGTGGGAAATTAATGAAGTTCAAGCCGCCCAAGGTGTAGGAAGTTGTGGAGCTAAGCGTGGTCATTATGGAAGGAATAAATGTTAGAAGATATCGGTTCTTGAATTTTGGACATTTCCCCATGTGTTCTACTTGCAAGCTATCCTTATTTGAATAAGTATTTTTTTCAGTTAGATGAATAAGTCAATCATTGTTCCATCTCCTCGTATCTAGGAGTGAGATTTATGATTGCAGTTAGTTAGTTGGTAGTTCAAATAAGACTCTCCCCATTTTGTATAAAGCTAGGGGATGAGTTCATAGATCAGTTAGTTGATTTTGTTATGAATTTCTAGCAGCTAGCAGTTTTCTAGTTTTTCTAGTTATCCAAAGACATGTTACAATGATATTATGGAATAAAATCTGCAAGAAGGATTATGTCTGATATCTAGCGTTATGCAATGAATGGAGTTGTATGGTACATGGATGCATGAGAATCTAAAATAGATTTGGTTTTTCGTTAAGTGATGCAGTCTTCTAAGCTGTCCACTCAGGTACTGCTCTTCACTTTATTCATCTATATGTTTATTTATGTTTTTTCCATTAATTTTGTTTTCATTAGTTTACACGTGCATTGCAAGTAAAATGGTTTATGGTTAGTTAAAGTTGTGATTGTTCATGAACATAGATAAACCATAGTTCTTCAGAGATTAAGATTAGTTATTTTGTTTTTTTAAATAGTTCCAGATTAATTTTGTATTTGTAGATCTGTAGCAGTCACCTACAGCTTATGCTGCAGGTACCCGTAGCCACTAGGTTCTGTAACTATTTTCACTGTTTTTACAATTTTGTCAAATCCCAACAAGGTAGAATAGTTTGAATAAGTTTGTGTAGAGTAGTTTGGGTTAGCACAATCTTGTGAAGACACAAATAGTGGAGTACCATCATAAGTTTACGCACCTTGGTTGATAATTTAATGTAGGCTTGCAATGTCAAGAGGATTGTTCAGCTTGGCACACCCCTGAATTATGCAAAATTTACCAAGTCCATAACACATTAGTTTGGCTCTACAATGGGAGAGACTGTAAATCAACCAAAGTATTGCACATATGAATGTAAATTAATGATAATCAATGTTTACATTTAACTTAAATAATATGTTTCCAAGGTAACAATGTCTATTGATTAGTTCACCAAGGAAGCTAATTGATGAGTCATACTTGAAGACATTCCTTGCTGATAATTTGGATTCAACTTATCTTGAAATGTGCCCACAAATTTATAAAAATTATGAAACCATTGAGGTATACACTATCAAAATTTTCTTGCATCATGCCCAACTTGAACTATGGACAAACAACACTCACATACATATGCACATTTTTGAAGTAATTCAACAGATTAGTTAATTCACAAATGCGATATCAACAATATTTACACATTTAAGTAGAACAATCACTTATAGAGCATAAGCTAATGAACAAGTTTGGTTGCAAAAAAATTAAAATATTGTAGCCATTGTATAGATCAGTTGATCCATTGCCAATTACAACCTTCATCAATATCATTTCCAAACTAGGACTAATAAAATCAATGAATGACTACATTATCCTTATAGCTACCCACCCATTGTAAAATATACCTTGTATACTTGGCCCACAAGACAAGATCATTTTAGTTCACATCTCATCTCAATTAATTGAATTAAGTGTTTGTATGGTGTCTTAATTAGACTTGAAAGAATCATCCATTCACACATATGGTTACCTAACTATATTTCACATTGAATGATATATTCTTGTATATGTACAATTCACTAACTCTACACAACCTAGATTAGTCAAGGTGTATACACATGCTTAGTTTAAATGAAATTTTCATATCCTCTTAAACTTAATCTTTGTAAACTTGTTTATATGTCACAAATGAAGAGAATGCAAAATTATATTTTAGAGAATTTTTTTTTGTATTTTTATTAGTATTCAATATGTTCATCCTCTCATATTAACATGAGTATTCCATTGTCTTGATTCAATAGGGATATATCCAAATTCCTTGAGATATTTGTAAAAAATATGTAGTGAACTATGGAAAAATAGAGTCATCAAACCAAATAATAAGCCCCTATAACCTAAGCTAATAGATTTGCCAAGATTTATATCTTTTTTTGAGGTGGGTATCTTAAATTTATCAATGGTAGGTATGTTGAAGGTTGAAGGTTGGCTTTGTGGAATGTAGTGTTGACTAGGTGTGTATATTTGGGAATATGTTTGTTGTGACATGGGTAAAGATTGAGGCAATGATGTCTCATATGAAAAACTTGTTTGAGGTTGGTTTGGAGGAAAAGGTATATTTTTCGGGTTGGTACCACCTATGTTTGGAATGGAGTGGGAAATGGTATGGGATGGTTTAGGTGTAAATATATCATGTGTATCTTTATATGATTGTCATTGAACCTTAGTTGATTGAGGTTGAGGTGGTGATGTGTAAGTGTAAGTGGAAAACACCTTGTCTAATAATATTTATGGTAGATTTTGTGGTGGCATCAATATGTCAAGTTGTGATAGGGACATGCTTCTCATAGGTGTATTGATTTGACTTGTTTCTCCCAAAGTATTATTAGTCATAGTGAAGGTTATGAGATCTTGTTCTTTATGAATAGGATTGTCAAGATTAGAGGTAACTTGGTACCTTTTTTAACTAGAATTTTAAGATAGTGATTAGGATTTGTCTTCAACAAAATTTATGAATCTCTCATTGCCTTAGGGTCTTGTTCAAATTCTTGTACTTATTCTAAGGTTGGGCCTCAATTAGAATCTTCCTCAATAGAAGGATCTTCATATAGTTTATTTAAATTTGAGGTTGTTCCACACTCATATTGGCTACCACCCATGCTTGTTGGGATGTTCAATCCATTTTGATGGGATTCCATGTTTTTCTTGTATTGTGATTGACATATGTAAATGTAAGACCTTAGATAAGATATGACTTGCTTTCCAATAATTTTATGCTTGTTGCACACAACCAAAATAGATCAAAAGTTAAGCTAGATCTAAAAATGATAAATATATTGTTTATTTGAACTAGACTTGTGAGTCCAAGAAAACATATATTAATTGATACTGATATTATTCTACTTGAAATAGAATTATGAGTCCAAGAAAATTGATCAATATCAAAGTTTGATAATGTCTACTTGAACTAGACTTATGAGTCCAAGCAAAAAAATACTAATTGATAATGATAGAGATAATATATAGGAGATCTATATTAGACCTTTGATAAATTTTGATAATGATATGACAAACTCCAAAAAGTTCTATTTTCCTCCAAATCTTATCAAGGATAATCCAATGAAATAGTGTAGGATGTTTTCATTGCAGGATATGTTAAAATTATTGTTATGATTCCCAAAAGTGGTTTTAAGTAATGTGTTTTTGTTTTGGACAATTTCTTTTACCAAAAGATCCCAAAAATGATTGTTGACCTTTTCAACATATAAAGATGCATCAAGCACATTAACAAATTTAAATCTAAGAAGATAAAGACAATAGATTCATTTATTTTTCCTTTGATTTTTGTTTTGTTTTGGAATGTTTTGATTTTTGAGTTTTTTTTCAATTTGTTAAAATATTAAAATCACACAAAATTATAATGCAAAAGATAATTTTCCTATGGCTCAATTTGGATTTTGTGTCCCCTTTTAGTTTCAAGTGGGGAAGGTGTTTTTAAACATTGAAACACACAAGACACATGAACAAGCCTACTCAAGTGGATTTATCAATCCTTGTAGGAACAACGCACCATAAGCAAAAAAAGCAAAAAAAAATTAATTAGGCTTTACAAGCTCAACTATGGTTATCCTTTATATACCATAAGGGTATGTGAGGTCTAATCTATAGATGAAAGGGAATACTGTCAAACAACTGGGAGGAAAGAGTAACCCACTCTCCACCTTCACTTCTCTAAGGTATAAAGTTCTTAGAGGCTTAGCCCAAATTGAAAATATTCCACTTCCAAGAGATATGTCTTTCGATTCACCCCTGCTCTTTATACTCTACCAAAACATGGGAGTTGAGGTCATCCCCTAGGGTGATGAAATACCTAGGCAGGGTCCCTAAAAAAAAAAAGATTACTTATTTATGATCCTCAAGATTACCCTAAGAGGTATGAGGAGATCATACATAAGTAGATCTTGGGGATTAAAAGACTAGTTTATTTTAGATTTCAAATCCAAATGTGAAATATTAATTTTATGCCCACTTTCAAATGTGAGGAAAACACACCAAATGGGATAGTCTAAGGAAAATAATGATTTTTTAATGGATTGAAAAAGCTATGAGTACTTGAAATATAAAAAGAGAGGGTAACTTAGAACAAATTTACCCGATTTATAATGCCAAATCTAAAAACCCTTGATCCAACACAAAGAGCTTCGAGATAGTTTTTTTTTAACACTCTTGAATTTTCAATCTTGACTGTTGATGACTTGAGTTTGATTTTTTACTGTAGCCTCCTAAGATGATCTCCAATATTTAGTAAAAAAGTTGTAGAAAAAATCCTAGTTGTTTGAAAGATATAATGACACCTTTAAAAACTAGGGTTTTACCTTCAACTTGCAAAAGTTAGCTCCAATTTTTTTGCATAAAAGAATTAAAAACCATAAATATGGGGTTAGCAAAGCCTTTGAAAAAAGATCAAACAAGAATGTGGGTCCCACTGGGTGTGCCAAAAATGTGGATGATGAAAAATTAAATCATGAAAAATAGGAACAATGCAATGCAAGTACCAAATCCACACTAGAAAACAACTCAATAAAGCTCAATATTTATGCACAAATTTAAATAATAAAATAATTATACCATAGAAAAGACCTTGATTTTCTCAATTGTTAATTTGATAGTAGCTTGAATGCTTGATATGTTGGTTGCTCTTAAAAATAGCATAACCATAATATTATGAGGATGATATTTTCTCAAAGATAGTAGATAGATGATACTCCTGCTTGATAATGCTTGATAATGATAGTTTGATAATGGTAGCTTGCTTGATAATGAGCTTTCTTAATAATTCTTAATAATGATAGCTTGCTTGATAATTGGTAAAATAAGGACATTAATACCTAGAGGATAGTTATTTTTCAAAATTTTATTATCTATTTTATTATTTTTCAGTGTGTTGAATAAAGACCTTCACAATTGCTAAAAATCCTATCTTCAATAGAATATAGAAAATAAATATAATAACCAAATGAAATATATTTAATATTATGCTCATTTAAACTTTGAGTGCTACAAACCTGCAAAATATGTTGTTTAGTTGATTCCATGTGAAGATTCAACCAAGGTTTGAAGGTGGAAATTTTGAGAAAAATCCCAAGCATGAAATGGAAGATGCCATCCTAAGACCTTTGTTTGAAGGTACTTCGAGCAAAGGTGCTTGCGTGGGGGAGGGAAGGAATAAAATATTCCATAAAAGAGGACCTTTGGTGAGAGGTGTATGGATAAAAAAAATAATATATAAGTGACCTTCGAGCAAAGGTCTCTTTGGCTGACCTTAGAAAAATTAAAGTTAATAAGTATTATAAATTAATATAAATTAAAGAAAATTCCTGCAAATAAAAAAATGAAATACATCAAATTTTTGAGCTATTGCAAGGTAAGTTTTTTAAAGAAAATTTGCAACTTTTTTTTTGCAATTTGTAGATTTTTGGAAGGAGAAAATATTTGAGAAGTAAATCATTGAGAAATATTTTGCGAAGGGGGAAATGGGAAATAAGAAGACAAGGAAAAACAAGAGTTGAGGAAATATTCAACAAAAAAGTTAAAAGAATGATCTAAAGAAAGGACTCAAAGATATTTCTTAAAAAAATAAGGTATGTATAATTTTTTAATTTGTATAAAAATGTTTCAAAAATTAAATATTTTTATTTACCCCTATTTCTTATAATCTCTACATCAATTTCATGAGTCCTCTTTGTTGGAGCAGCCAAGATTTGCTTGTAAAATTAAAACAATCCACAAATGAGCATTTGCAAAATGAGAAAATACCATAAGCATGTGATGTGATGTAAAATGTACAAATGGGCCTTGCTTATAAAGGAAAGGATGAAGAGGAGAGACGGTAGGAGTCAAACTCTGACTACCCCTCCAAGTATGAAACAAGTGTAGGACTCTATGGACAAGCATTGAGATACTTGGTGAGTCTACATGAGGTGAGACAAAAGTCTAGATAACCTCTAAGTGAGCTTAAGTTTAGTGTGAATATGACTTTACTAAGTAGGCTAAAGGCTAACTAGTTGGATAATACCTCTTTTCACACTAACACTCTTTAGGGTTTATAGATCTCTTTCCCTTCTTCTTGACTCAAGGGTTTTAATATATGTAGTTTGTAGATCTCTTTCCCCTACATCAAATTCACTAACTTTCCTCTAATCTAGAGTTTGTAGATCCACCTAAATCACTTACCAAAGATATAGATTGAACATTTTCACACATGGTAACTTACATTTGGATTTAAAGCATGGTTGATATAACTTAATTTCATATGTGTCTAATCAACATGTAATTAAATGTAGACTAAGTTTTTTAATGAATCTTGTAGACCCTTAGTCCTTTATACCAAATCTCCTAGATAACTGAGATTTGAGTTCCTTAATTATCCCTTATTCACTCATAACATTGATCAACATGATTCCAAGTGTAAAACCTAGTTCTAATGCACACATGCATCAAACTATTAATATCCATATACATGTTGGTCCTACTTCAAACCATATGTATATAACCTTGTATGACTTATCAATGATTATTGGAGATCCCATCATGTATCAACATTTTTTTCTTCTCCAATATTTGTGCCTAATGTTCTTTCTCTCCACCTGCATTGTCTTGTCCACTAGATTTTTCATTCGTAGATACATCAAGTAGTGGTAAATATTTTATGTTCAAAATACATCCTTTGGTTATTCATCCTTGGATAAGACTCTTTAAGTTACCTATTTATGACATAAATTAAGTAAATAACCTTCAATTGGATATTAGATTCCAAAGATTAAATGGTCTTTCAAATTTTTAGCATGTCCTATGAAAAGGCACTTTTTATCCATAAAATCCAATTTAGATCATGAACTTTCTTTGGCATATGAATAAATACCTCACAACCAAATATTGTCAAATTTGTGCAATATAATTATCATATATTTACATCTCATGATGTTTCTCCTCTTGAGTGCAAAAGTAGAGCCATGCGATATGATGCATTAGACATTAATCAACTAAGATTTGTTGCTGATAATGTTATTGGAGATAGAAATATCATTACTAAACTCATTATTTTTTAGTGATTTACTAAAGAAACCATATTTCTTCTAGACTTGTATTATTCCTATGTGACCTCTCCTACCACAATTCTAACACTATAGATTTACTAGGATTCTTCCTATCTCAAAATTTCTCCTTACCCCCTCTATCTTTTAACCTAACCCTCACAACTATGACATTATTAGAGAATTCATCTATGTCCTTGATTTTTCTTCATTTTTTCACTTGACAAGAAACCAACAATGTGCATGTTACTTTTGATAAAGAATAATTACCATTAATTTTCATAATCAAATTTCCCATAACTTCGATTGTAACATGCCCATTGTTCTACTCAAAATTTTTACTATGTTTTAACCTCAAGTAAATAAACTATGCTGCCAACATTTAAGCAATAACTTTTTTCTTTTCAAATATAAAGATAACATACACATTTGAAATAAACATCATTCCAAACTTTCCCGTTGCATTATAACAAAGTATTACAACTTTTCAATGCATTGATTTCACATTACATAATTCCATCATAACATCTCACATTTACACTTTTCCACAAAAATAGATACATACATGACTCCTAAGAGCTTACTGGAAATAGATATACGAATGGTCTAGGTGCCCTCCATAAAATCTTGGTCACCTATTGATGAGGAGAAGCATCACTCAAGCACTTTTTTTCCAACCATGGACTTATTGAGGTCCCCCACACATCTACCTAACTAGTAAGATGGCCCTCCCTTTGACAAAGAGATTGGTTTGGTAACCCCATAATAATAATGACTTTACTTGAGATTGGTGTTGTGTCCTACATATCTAGATCTGTCACATAGTGGCTACAACCTACACATATGAATTCCCACCTAGTATGTAAACCCGGATCACAATGAACTAATAGTGTAAATAATGGCAACTTACACTACTTTGGCCAAACTTTTCATCACCCAAAATTTAGAGTGGATGTCACATGCTCACACACCTTCCTAGTTCATTTTTTATTGACCATTCATATCCTATGCATTGGATATCCCCTTTTTCCATGGAGTAACCTTAACCCTAGGAATAACCTATTAATAGCTCATGTTAATAAGTAAGTGATGTCATAACATCATGACTAACTAGGCTACACCCTTTCCCATGGATTAACCATACGATATTCATAATGTCACAATCATTAAATGACTTTATTTCAAAAGTACAATCTGAACAATAATTGACTCCATTCAAGAGTATATCTTAGCAATAAACGATTCTCATCAAAAGTATAATCTCACCAATAAATGACCTCGATTTAAAAGCATGATCTCAACAATAAATGCCCTCAATCAAAAGAATAATCTTTCAATAAATGACTCCATACAAAAGCATAAACCCAATGATAAATCGACTCTATTTGAAAGTATAATCAACAATAAAATGATCTATAAAATCATATAGGTTATTCTCGACCTATTTGCTTCAATCAATGATCAAATAAACAACCCTACCAAAAAGGTTATTTCCAACCTAGGGTTTCCATCAAAATAATGTAAAAATCAAGGGATCATCATAAAAAAAAATCATAAAAGCACTCTTCAAATATACCTTAAAAATTCACATGTTTACTAGATTTGCATATAATCTCAAGAGGACATTATCAACTTGTAAGGAGTTGGTGCTTCTACACCCATAGTCCTCTCACAATAGGGTTTTGGGTTACTGAAACATGGGTCCTCTTTTAGATTTTTGTGAATAGGAATAGGTTCTTAATAAAAATAAGAAAATAACATATCCATAAAATACATTATATCAACACTATTGTTGAATAATGACATATCCATTAAGTTTGTACCCTAACACTGCGGATAAGACTCACTTCCTACTTTCAAGGAGATTTAAGTAATTAAGTATAGATTAACAATAAGGTTTGGATAACATATCAACCTATTAATGATCATATATTCATCACACCATCATTCCTGTTGTATTACTAACCTCATCATTCACAAGGTTTTCTTAGCATTATAAGCTAACAACTTAAACACTCATAATCCAATAAATAGAGTATATGCATATATCCCTATAACAGGGTTCACTAACAACTAGACTCATCAAGAATCTTTCAAGATTATCCAAAGATGAAGATAACCAAATTCTTATTAAAACAACTAAACTTACTTTCCAACAAGACAACAAAGTCATATAATCTTTTCAAAAACATAAAATGCATAATGGAGTTGTAGCACCCCTTCGATTTGCTTATATTTTCAAATAGTTCTTTTACTTTGATAGACCATGATACTATGTTGTTGTTATTTGATCGCTGACATTGGAGCGATGATGGTTTTTATATTGTGATGTGATGGTACACTTTATGGATGATTATTGATTATGTCATGCTTTCTGGTTAGCATAGTTGATTATTTAATTTGATATTGATATATGCTCATCTGTAGTTAATTGATGTTTTAGTTTTGTTAGTTTTGATGTGACACTATATTGGTGAAGGGAATGGGATTGCATCACTCGCTTGCGAGTGCCCTGTGATTCCACGATTTTCTCTTCATGGTGTGTTTGATTTATGATTTATATATATGTAAGACATATGTTTTATTGCAAGATTGTACGTACATGACATTGACTCCACTTGGATTCATAGGTTTGAGCGTGTCCATTGCCCAATGGAATAGTTGATTGAGAGATAGTAACTGGATTTCCTTGTTAAGCCACAACCCTAGTCATATTGTGTCGTCAGCCCTTGTTTCGTTATGCTTTGTTGTCATGTTGTCCATGTTTGCCTTGTCATTTATTTATTTTGCAAGGTATGTTCTATGGGAAATTAATATTAATTAATGTTTATAATGATTTTTAGTGATTATTTAATTAATGTTGTTAGAAGCTTTATATTTGATTTAATTAATTAAATTAAATTTATTTTGTAAAGTGATTTAATCTTTGAGATTAAATTTATTTTATAAAGTGATTAAATTAATTAGATTAAATTTAATTAGAAATTAATTAGATTAAATTTAATTAGAAATTAATATGTGAATTATGAATTATTAAATGCATAAATATCTTGTAACTATCTTAGAGGAAATATCTGTAATTTGGTTGAAAAGATATTTTATTTGTGACATGTGTTAGAAAAATTAAACACTGTTGTTGGGAATTAATTCTCAAAGAGATTAATTGCATTAATTGAAAGAGGAAAGAGACTACTTCACGACAATGAAAAAAGAGAAAAAAAAAGAGATTGTTGAAAATTGGGAAATAAGTTCTCAGGAAATTTTGGCTTTGGTTTTTGTTTTCATCTTTCTGGAAAAGTGGATAATTTGGAAGAAGATTTGGTAAATTGGAATCTGAAGGTGAAGCTCTACTTCAAACATCATTTCCTCAAGCATCCAGAAACAGGGTCTTTTAATTGTTTTTATTTATATGCAAATTTGGAATGTACAAGAAGAATATGTTATTTGTGTAGAAGCTTTATATATATTGAAAATTTGAAAGATTGGCGTGTTTAGAAAATTGTCGTGAAAATTTTAGAGCTTCTGTAGAAATTGATTTTAAAAAATAGAATACCCAGAAAATTTTTATAGTGAAATTTGAGAGCCTCTGTAGGAAATTGTTTTTAAACAATAGAAATCCCAAAGGGAAAACAATAGAAGATTTGGAAAATCTCTGTAGGAATGGATTTAAAATCTTTCTGTTAAAATTTGTAGAAAACCTCTTATTGTATTGGAAAAGATCTTCCTGTAGAAGATTATTATTTTTCTTCTATTTAGATTTATTTAGCTGGGAAATTGAAACCTTTGTAAAATTTAAATCGATTTTTTTTATTATATATATTATATGCATAATATATGTATATATATTTAAATATATATTTATATATATATATGTGTATATATATATTATAATTATTTTTGGAAAATTGTAATTTATTTTTAAAATCATTAAATAATATAGTTATGTATATATAATTATATAGAAATACATATATAATTATATATATTTAAATGAATATTTGTATAACAAGTGCATGTAATTGCACAAGTTAGATATTTTAAAATGAAATGTTTCAAAAGAGGAAATCGATTTTTATTTATATGTAATTGAGAAAATTGAAATAAACAAATGGATTTAATTTCTTTATTGTCTGTAAATGAAATTATATTAAGTTGGTTTATTTCAAGCAATGTATTATTGTTTTCTTGAGATGGAAATTGGATTTAGGAAATCCTAATGGTAGCTTTATTTCCTGCTTGAATTGCTTATTAAATTGTGATTTCTTCTATTCACGTAAGTTGGGGAAATTGGTTAGTTGTGTATGTAAGTCTTCCAGATGATGTTGTTTTATGAGGGGGTTGTTGTGATTTATGGCTCAGCCCTTTGATTTCCCTTGGGTAGTGCACTTGGTTGTTATTTTGTTAAAACACCCGGTTACTTCGAACATGATGTGTTGCCTCTTATATTTTGGATTGGGATTTAATATCCGTTTGTGCACCGTGTTTACCCTTGGTTTTGGATTAGATCCTTGTGTTCTCAGTAGGGGAGTGGCTCTCAATGGGGGCCGACGCACAAAGTGGTGCCAAGGTAACTCATGTGAGATTTAGTTAATTCAGTGGAAATTAAATAAATGTATTAGGAGAAGGGTAGCTTAAGTCATATAACTTGTTAATTGTGCCTCGCTCATGGGCTCAAGGGCTTGTTTAGAATTGGGATGAGACGAGAAGGCCTGGAATGACAAGATCATTATCTTGTCCCTTTGAAAGATAATTGATTCCGCATTGGTTTGCATGTGGGGTCAGGGATCGTGAGAGGCTACCAGGGTAACCCAAGATGGGGGCCGAGGCCTAGGAAGATCTGCCAGGGTAACCCATGCAACTTTGTGATGACACTCCTCCTATGACAACAATATGTATTGTGTAGTTGATATACTTGATTATTTTACTTTGGAAGCAATGTAACCTTTAGGTATGTATTGATCTTGTATGGTATAGTATTGTGTGTTGCTTGTGTCTAGAGGTTGTTGGTTTTGCCTAGGAATCCCTTTTACTATCTCCTAGCACAGGGGGTGGGCCTTCGGGTACCACTTGGTTGGGTGGAATGTGCACCTTACACCATTGGGTTCCCATTTCATGTTCATGATGGCGGGATCTTCCAGATTGGAGAGCTCGCATGTTCCAGTTGATATGCTCCATCTCTTATGTTCTTTTGTGTCAGTTGGATTCCTATGTATATGTACTACTCCTCATTTGTATTCAAGGAGGATTCTTGTATCATTGTTATTGTAACATTATTGTATGATCTTCCTCATTTTGGAAATGAGTCTTGTAACTGCTTTATGGAATGAATGCAATCTATGGATAACTCTTTAATGTACTTTGTATCTAATGAGATAAGTTTAATGCTTTGGATGTATGTTATTTATTTCATGAGTATTATTTATATGCTATGGTTTAGTTTACTTTTGTATATTATGGGATTTGAATGTAAGCGTTCTCGCATACCTTAGAGGATGTATGCATTAAGTGTAGTTCACTTTACTTGTTATTATTACACTTAATTTTTTTTTTTTGTTACGCTTCCGTTGTGTTTGCGTTGTCCTCTAGGGTTATGTGGCGGGGCATTAGAGGAGTAGAAATCAACATGCCTGTATTTGTGAAGCTCCAAATGATCAATTTGGATTCCTAGCTCAGCCTTCACAAAACCAACTTGCAACTTCTCAAACTCTCTCTCTTGCTCTCTCCAAAAACTCTCTCAAAACCTCTCACAAACTCTAAAATATCAGAAAATTGGCATAATATCAACTCAAAAAATTAGTAGCAAGAGTGCATAATGTGTCCCATATTGCGAAGAATTCCCCTCTATTTATACAAAAACTTGAGCAACTTCTAGCTAAAAACAAGCTCATAAACATGCCACTTCTCAAGCAAAAGGATTGACTTGGCAAGTTATAAGAAAGGTGGTGGATTTAAAAACAATGACTCAAAGAAAATGCTCAGCTAGCCACCTCCTCCATTGGAAAATAGGTTATTCACTCAAAAGTGCAAGGTTTAAAGCTTTACAAATTGACTTATCTTGGCAAGTGCACTACTTTGACTTATTCCCTCATTCCATCCCTGTCTTATACGCTAGAGAATGAACTCAGAGCATACTTCTAAATGCAAGAAAAGTTCATATTTTTTCACCACCTAAACTCATGTGCCCCTATTCTAGTGTTTGTTGTATGAAGACCAAGTCAAATATGATTTACATGTTTACTATTCCACCTAGCATTCTTAGCATTGAATAAGTATTTAGTTTGCAACATATAAACTTGGCTCTCTCTCTATTCCTACACGCTTTATCTATGTGCTTCCTTTAAATTCTTTAGACAACACTTTAATTCATATGAAAAGCCATTTAATCTATGCGTCATCACTTACTTCATAATTGATATATTACCTATGTTTCTTACGTGCTACATAAGTTTACTATTTGTTGGCATTTATCTAAATATCATGCACCTTTTAAGTGCAACCTTTATCATAGGAATTTGGCTAGTTTCTTTAAGCAAGGCACACACAATGATCATGCGACCTATATAGATTTCTCATATGCTATAAAGTTTTTGTTCATAATCTTCATATGTTGCACCTAAATGCAACCATATCAGCCTATGTGGGAATGTTGTTTAACCATTAAAGTGGCTTACTATATCGACCATCATGCAACCTTTGGTATGTATAACTGATACTAATTGATGCACTTTTCCCAAGCCACTATTTTATGAGATAACCTATCAAAATATATTTATATATGTATTATAATATCCATATCCAGTCAATATATATATATATCTTAATATATCGAATATATAATTAACCATTAATATATACAAATAACTATAATATACATACATACATATATATATATTCATCAATATATATATATATATATATATATATATATATATGCATGTAAATTCAAGCATTACCTTCTTATAATATGATGACTTGTATACATATCGACATATACATGTATTTATATTAAATATATACATATATGTATGGCGGTCAATTACTCACATATTATAGCATATGTGTGTGACATCAACAATTCAAATATACACATATATTCAATATACATAAATACATACCCACTTACATATCTTTATCAACATAATCATTCAAACATAACAATTTACCAAAAAGACATTTAATTCAAAAGGACAAAACTATCTCAAGGATATCATAAAGAATAACCTTATCTCCCTATCAACTTGAACGAAATAAAAAATAAAAAACCAATACCATAATCAATCAAAGACAACCAAACAATCTTCCCAATTTATCCAAGGCTATGACCAAGGGTTTACTTACCGAATCCAAACTGACTCAACTCAACTTGACCAAACTAGAAGTGAGTGTGTGAAAGCTTAGTTAGGCTTAGTAAGGGTTACTAGACCAAACTCCTTTCTTGAGTGATACTCCCCCTCACATACCTGAGGGCTTGAATATGTTCTTGCATCCAACTTAATACATTGCATAGGTAGTTAGCCATTCACATTAAATCCATTTGCATCATAAAACAATTGCATCAAAAAACCATTAAATATTCACATTGCAATACATATTCGTTCATCGCATTTCATCAATATAAAACATAATCATTCCTTTAAAATCAGTAACATCTTAATGCATATTTAAGTATTTCTTTCACCTAATAAACATATTAAGGTCACAATTTACATCTACCAACATTTTCACTCATAAAGGTAAAAGTAGCTTAATAACTATGAGACGGGGCGTAACATACTTCCCCCCTTGTGAATCATCATCCCCGATGATTTTAAGTACTAAACACATAGTAAAATAATGGTTTTACTTTCAATTTTCACACCATGTAAGAAATAGGTAAATAACCAACTAATCTTCCCTCATAACACAACCCCTTGCAATCTCGTCCTTCTTGGACCTTGCATGGAGTGACCTTGCTAAGGTATGGGAAGAATTGGTGTGCTTCACACATACTTTCTCTCCAATAACTATACATCATATTAACTCATATGTACATCACAAGTACAATAGCAACTGTATCCTACACGACACCTATACCGTAGTGACTGGAAAAACTCATTCTCATTGCCTATCACAATTATCCTTAGTGTAACTCAAAAAAAATAAAAAATGTCGGTGTATTACACACTACACTGTGGGTCCCATCCTTCCCTTTGGTCTTTACACCACCAGACAACTCAAAAGCTGAGACCATCCATCACTAATGCAAATTTTTACCTTAAGCATAATAATATTGCTTTTTAATTTAAGCTTTGTATCAACGAAGTTTTGATCCTTTTTGATCTATTATTCCATTTTGACAACCTTTCCAATCTAAGGTTATTCATTTTTCCTAACTTCTCCCAGCTTATAGTAATTCAACTCCTCTTCCATAAATGGATCAAGTTTCAATGATAGAATTTTATCGCAGTAAATCCTCCAAGATTTGATTTATCTCTTTTACCTAACTGACTACCTCAAAGTAATAAATTGAGTATTCACTTAATAAGATGCCTTGACGTGACTTACTTTTACCCATCTAAGATAATCTTCTTAGGAAATTTAAGCAACTGCTTTACATAATTTGTTGTTTAGGACAAGAATCATATAAATCTAATTTTTCCAATCAGAATTGGTTACCTTGGTGAGTCCATTCACCATAACATTATGCCAGTCCCATCGACATAAAAAGATCAAAAATATTCCAATGATCCACCACTTCCCCTCTGGAATTTCATGAGAGTATACAAGTCCTGCCGATGATGACATCCTGTCTTCATCCTCTGGCATACTGGACAACAACTTGCTACATACCTTGTAGCATCTTACCCTATTCCCTTCCAAATTATAGTGGTTTCCAATTAGTCAAATAATTTTTTCATTCAAGTGTTTCATAAATATCACATCAATTTACCTCATTTCATTCCTTAATCTTCCAAAAATTTGGTACTTAGATTCTTCCTCTGATTCATAATAGTCCATTTCAACTTAGTGAAAACCTATTTCATGGACTAATACCATATTCAATTCTCAAAATATAATGATTAGATATTTTTGTGGAGATTAAACTCCTTCATCACAGGACATCCATATCTTAGATTTCTTTCATCCTTTAATCATTCTCAAAGTTGTAGTCTAATTTCTGGCTCAATATATCTCTTCTGATGAGAATTTATACTAGCTCAAGTAAAGATTCTCATTTAATCATGCTGGCTTGATATTATCTTCCAAAAAGATATTAGCAATTATTACATACCTAGTTACCAAGCATGAACATTTTTCGATAACTCTAGATCATGAGTACGTAAATCTTCCCTTTTCATTTTCATAGGCGATTATCTTGCCTTTCATGATCAAGTATTTCGACTAACCTTTTCCAAACATTATTGATAATAAAAAATTATTCTTCTGAAATCAATACATATCGAGTTGTGTTAAAAATATTTCTCACTTTAGTCAAAAGCCTTGACCTTTCCAACATCTTTCACTATAATTTCCAATACTTCAACCTTTGTGGTCATGGAGTATAAGACTACGGTTAAATCATGACTTATGAAGAAGTCAAAAGTTCTTCCAAATTGAAAATACATCATTAAATTTTTTTGTATGGGGTACTTTATCTGAGTCTAACTACTCCCCTTCTTCCCCCCTTAGTGTTTCCACAATATTAGATAATCTCTTAGCAAACATTTACTCTCCCCAAATTGATTGAATTGGTTTAACATTCCTTGTTGTTGGATTTTGAATGACTTTTTCTTTCCTTTCTTACCCTTGATGGTATACCTTGAATATACTTTTTTGTTTCCAAAATTGGATTCATCATCGCCTTCCAATCTTTCAGATTCAATAGTTGGATCCCCAATAATGAGATCTAATGAATAATCAACAACTTGACAAGCTAAGAGGTACTCTAGTGTTTTATTCCAATTCTCTTTTCCATGTATACTAATATCCTTTAACCATAGTAGAAGATTATCCCATATATGCAAAGCCCCTTTCTTTGATATGTTAAATGAGCTTGCCCGTGGATCGCTTATGACAAATGTGTCTTCACCTTAGTGCGGTGTTTCCAAATTATTCTTTCAATTTGAAAACATAGTCTCCCTCCATATCCAATTTACTTTTGGAACATCTAAACATAAGTTTACTTTCATTGACAAGTTGGTAAGTTCAATTTGCACTTCTACCAAAATATGTACTAACCGAGCCCTTGTTGGGCTAGTCCAATTTACTTTCAAGTTTTTTTTATCTTGCAATCATCTTTATAAGTGATTTTGTCCCATTCCTTGGTAATCTCATTTTCTCGTAACCTTAAACACTCTAAAGTTGTTTGGTTTCTTTTCCTCATTCTAATCAGAACTCCAAATTGACCTTGCCTATTCCGGTCAGTGGAATCATGTCAGTTTTCATCTTCTCTTTTTAAGTTGTTTCCCTTTACTGCCCAATCTAGTCTCATACCTTTATTCTAAATTACAAACTTTCACTCTTGATTTTGATTATCATCGAAATATTTTAACCTTATACTAAATCAGGTTTATCAAGGGTTATCCAGCCTCTTGGATACATTTCTAGTTGATTTTGATTCATAAAATGTTGACTTCCTATTTCAATTGAAGTTTCCAATTTATGCTAATAGTTAGTTCTTTTCCAATAAAGCATACTCATAGATTCATAGTATCCTTACTTAATCCACAATCCTAGACTTTTTGCAACTACTGGATGCTATTAATAAGGGGGATTACTTCAATTATTCCAATCCCTTTGAGTCATTTAAACAGTTTCATAGGATGAATATACCCATTGATAATTCTCATAACCTTCCTAGAAAACCTAGTTGCATAATCTTTCGCAATCCAAGGGTGTCTCTTAATGAGTTGTTGATTTCGGAGTTTCCAACTCTAGGGACGACTCTTTCCTAGTCCCAAATTTTGACCAGTTTTTACAACAATTAACTTCTCTTGTCCTTTTCCCCTTGCCATCCTAGCATAAGATCTTTTAAACCATTATCTGCTAATAATATTTACGTAATACTTAAGTAATGGGCTCATAGGTTCCAGAAGTGAACCTGGGAGCTCTGATACCATGTGTAGCATGCCCATTGTTCTACTCAAAAGTTTTACTATGTTTTAACCTCAAGTAAATAAACTATGTTGCCAACATTTAAGCAATATTTTTTTTTTCAAATATAAAGATAACATGCACATTTGAAATAAACATCATTCCAAAATTTCTCATTGCATTATAACAAAGTATTACAACTTTCCAATGCATTGATTTCATATTACATAATTCCATGATAACATCTCACATTTACAATTTTCCACAGAAATAGATACATACATGGCTCCTAAGAGCTTACTGGAAATAGATATATGAATGGTCCAGGTGCCCTCCATCAAATCTTGATCGCCTACTGATGAGGAGAAGTATCACTCAAGCACTTTTCCATCAACCATGGACTTATTGTGATCCCCTGCACATCTACCTCACTAGTAAGATGGCCCTTCCTTCGATGAAGAGATTGGTTTGGTAACCCCATAATAGTAATGACCTTCCCTGAGCTTGGTGTTGTGCCCTACATATCTAGATCTATCACACAGTGGCTACAACCTACACATATGACATTCCTTGCCTAGTATGTAGACTTGGATCACAATGAACTGATAGTGTAAATAGTGGCAACTTACACTACTTTGGCCAAAGTATTCATCACCTAGAATTTAGAGTGGACATCACATGTTCACCCACCTTCCTAGCTTGATTTGTATTGACCATTCATATCCTATGCATAGGACATCCCCTTTCACCATGGGGTAATCTAAACCCTAGGAATAAACTATTAATAGCTCATGTTAAGAAGTAAGTGATGTCACAACATCTTGACTAACTAGGCTACTCCCTTTCCCATGGATTAACCATATGGTATACATAATGTTACAATCATTAAATGACTCTATTTCAAAAGTATAATCTCAACAATAATTGACTCCATTCAAGAGTATATCTCAACAATAAACGATTCTCATCAGAAGTATAATCTCATGAATAAATGACCTCGATTTAAAAGCATGATCTCAATAATAAATGCCCTCGATCAAAAGAATAATCTTTCAACAAATGACTCCATAGAAAAGCATAAACCCAATAATAAGTCGACTCTATTTGAAAGTATAATCAACAATAAAATGATCAATTAGATCATATAGGTTATTCTTGACCTATTTGCTTCAATCAATGATCAAATAAACAACCCTACCAATAAGGTTATTTCCAACCTAGGGTTTCCATCAAAATAATTTAACGATCAAGGGATCATAAATAAATCATAAAACCTCTCTTTCAATATACCTTAAACAGTCACATGTTTACTACATTTCTATATAATCTTGAGGACATTATCAACTTGTGAGGAGTTGGTGCCTCTACACCCATAGTCCTCTCACAATAGGGTTTTGGGTTACCGAAACATGGGTCCTCTTTTAGACTTTTGTGAATAGGAATAGGTTCTTAATAAAAATAAGAAAATAACATATCCATAAAATACATTATATCAACCCTATTGTTGAATAACGACATATCCATTAAGTTTGTACCCTAACACTGGGGATAATACTCACTTCCTACTTTCAAGGAGATTTAAGCAAGCAAGTATAGATTAACAATAAGGTTTTGATAACATCTCAACCTATTAATGATCATATAGCCAACATACCATCATTCCCGTTGTATTACTAATCTCATTGTTCACAAGGTTTTCTTAGCATTATAAGCTAACAACTTAAACACTCATAATCCAATAAATAGAGTATATGCATATATCACTATAATGAGGTTCACTAACAACTAGACTCATCAAGAATCTTTCAAGCTTATCCAAAGATGAAGATAACCAATTTTTTATTAAAACAACTAAACTTACTTTCCAACAAGACAACAAAGTCATATAATCTTTTCAAAACATAAAATGCATAATGGAGAAGAAATCAACATGCCTGTATTTGTGAAGCTCCAAATGACCAATTTGGATTCCTAGCTCAACCTTCTCAAAACAGCTTGCAACTTCTCAAACTCTCTCTCTTACTCTCTTGCTCTCTCCAAAAACTCTCTCAAAACCTCTCAATAACTCTAGAAACTCAAAAGAGCAACAAAATATCAACTCAAAAAATTAGCAGCAAGAGTGCATAATGTGTCCCATATGGTGGAGAATGCTCCCCTATTTATACAAAAACTTATGCAACTTCTGGCTAAAAACAAGCTCATAAACATGCCACTTCTCAAGCAAAAGGATCGAATTAGCAAGTTAAAGAAAGGTGGCGGATTTAAAAACAATGACTCAAAGAAAATGTTCGCTATTCTGGTGTTTGCTGTATGACGACCAAGTCAAATATGATTTAAACGTTTGCTATTCCACCTAGTATTTGATGAGACCATAAATTATCTCATATTTTATCAAATAGAATCATCTCTTTCTTCCTAATTCATTAGTGTTAAAGTGGATTTGAGTAATGATTGAAAGTTCTTTAGTTGTTGAAGGTAGGATGTAAAGCGAATATTTGATTTATTTTTAGTAATTAAATGTGATCCAAATTTCCTCTAATATGTCTCTATGAAGTGTTTAATATGATATAATGTAGATAAATGAGTTATTAAATAACTCATGGTAAGAAGAAACTACAACTAGACTTGCAGCTAAGAGCTCTAGACATCAACTCCAGACAAGGCTTTAAAGACATTATGGGAAGATAAAGAAGAATCCTCCAATATCAAAGCAATTAAGTGTCATTAATGATAGTGGAATGTTCTTCAAGATAACCAACAAATATTTGGTCAAGCAAACTGAAGAACAATCCCTTCATTCACATGGAGAACTGAAGGTTCCCTAAAAATTAGGTGCCTAGAAATTGTTAAAAATGCAGTCTCAATAAAACAACAATATCTCCTCCGTTTCTCAATGAAATTCAAAAATTCAAAATGATCTAGAAAGTAGATTGGAAGGGATAAAAACCATTTTGAGAATTTGGCGTGATTTGCATTAGGGAAGGAGTAGTATGTGTCAGAAATTGACTGAGACAAAAGTGGCGTGATGGAGGACAACAACTTCAGGTTTTTAGAGTTTGGTAAATAACCCCTGAAAAATAGGATCTTGGATCCACATTCTTAGTGGATTGGTTGGATAGATCTATAGAATATGAATTCTATAAATACAATATAATAAGTTGATCAAAAGAGGGGGGATTAGAAAGGCTTGTTTTAGCCTGAGGAAATAGGATAGTTTTAGTTGCATTTTGAGCAATGTATTTCCAACTTTCTAGAGTAAATTTGAATTCAAGAAAGCTTTTCATTTCCACAAAGTGTGAAGTAGTTTAGCCTTTTCAATTCTTGCAAGTGTTCCTTATATTAGTTCCCTTTCATGCAAATAGGATTTATTTTTGCAAGTAGAATAGACTGTCAAACAAGTTTTCTACTTTCTCTCTTGCAGACAACCATGGACACCGCCTTGGATTGATAAATTAAATGATAAGGATTATAATGACCTCATCAGTATTCTCAGTATTGATTAAGTCTTTAGTTTTCAACATATAAACTTGGTTCTCTCTCCATTCCTACACGCTTTATCTATGCACTGCCTTTACATGCTGTAGACAACACTTTAATTCATATTCAAAGCCATTTAATCTATGCACCATCACTTCATAATTGATATGTTACCTATGTTTCTTGCGTACTACATAAGTTTACTATTTTTTGGATTTTATCTTTATCATGCACCATTTAAGTGCAACCTTTATTATAGGCATTTGGCTAGTTTCTTTATGCAAGGCACACGTTATGATCACACAACCTATATAGCTTTCTCATATGCTATAAAGTTTGTGCTCATAATCTTCATATGTTGCACCTAAATGTAGCCATATCGGCCTATGTGGGAATGTTGTTTAACCATTAAAGTGACTTGCTATATCAACCATCATGCAACCTTTGGTATGTATAACTGATACTAATTGATGCGCTTTGCCCAAGCAACTATTTTGTGAGATAACCTATCAAAATATATTTATATATGTATTATAAAATCCATATCCAATATATATATATATCTCACAATATATCGAATATATAAATAACCATTAATATATACGAATAACTATAATATACATACACACACACACACATATATATATTCATCAATATTGACGAATATAACTGATACTAATTGATGCACTTTTCCCAAGTCACTATTTTATGATATAACCTATCAAAATATATTTATATATGTATTATAATATCAATATCCAATCAATATATATATCTCACAATATATTGAATATATAAATAACCATTAATATATACGAATAACTATAATATACGTACACACACATATATATCTCACAATATATCGAATATATAAATAACCATTAATATATACAAATAACTAATATACTTTTCTATTAACACACACACACACATATATATATATATTCGTATATATATTTGTCTATATATATATGCATGTAAATTCAAACATTACCTTCTTATAATATGATGACTTGTATACGTATCAACATATACATATATATATATATATATATATGGGTTAATTACTCACATATTATAGCATATGTGTGCGACATCGACAATACAGATATACACATATATTCAATATACATAAATACATACCCACTTACATATCAATATCAACATAATCATTCAAATATAACAATTTACCAAAAAGACATTTAATTCAAAAGGACAAAACTATCAAGGAGATCATAAACAATAACCTTATCTCATTATCAACCTGAACAAAATAAAAAATAAAAAACCAATACCACAATCAATCAAAGATGACCAAACAATCTTCCCAATTTATCCAAGACTATGACCAAGGGTTCACTTACCAAATCCAAATTGACTAGACTCAACTTGACCAAACTAGAAGTGAGTGTGTGAAAGCTCGGGTAGGCTTATTAAGGGTTACCAGACCAAGCTCCTCTCCTGAGTGATACTCCCCCTGTGTACTTGAGGTCTTGAATATGTTCCTGCATCCAACTTAATACATTGCACAGGTAGTTAGCCATTCACATTAAATCCATTTGCATCATAAAACATTTGCATCGACAAAGCATTAAAATATCCACATTGCAATACATATTCTTTCATCGCATTTCATTAATATAAAAAATAATCATTCCTTTAAAATCAATAGCATCTTAATGCATATTTTAGTATTTCTTTCACCTAATAAACATATTAAGGTCGCAATTTACATCTACCAACATTTTCACTCATAAAGGTAAAAGTAGCTTAGTAACTATGAGACGAGGTGTAACATAGATAACCTGATCAAATATTTATTAGTACTAACTTTACAATTTAGATATGGTTTAAAGTTCCCCCAAAATCCACCTTAAGGGTATATGCACTCGAATAAGACTAATCATTTTATGAATATTGTATATAACGCTAGATATGTATGTTTTTTGAAAATGAGTATATATATGATCCATGTTGGGCTTCTATAAATAATACATATGGTTCTAACTTGTCTTCTCTCTTTTACACATGTAGGGGCTCAACATACAAATAATGGAGTACAAATCAAGCCTAATTTAGATATTGGAGTAGAGGGGGCTCAACCACACATAGTTGATGTCAGGGAGGAGGCCCAAACACACATAGTTGATATCAAAGAGGAGGTTCAACCAAGATTTGATGTTGGAGAGGGTTTTGGATCACTTCCTTATACAAATATGTATCATTGAACCTAATTAAAGAGGTTAAGAGAAAATTTCTTACATAAATATAGATCATTTACTTGATATTGATACAGATAAATTGAAATTGTATGTCGATCAACCTAGTGTAGGTAGTAAGAGGTCATTGACTAGAAATTCAAAGGAAATAATTAAAAAGTATTTTAAAAATCGTGATACACTTGGTCAAGCCCAAATATTATCAAGTATACTTACTCATGATGAGCAAAAAGGGCCATTACAATTGTTGGGTGTAGATTTCAAAAAAGAAAGGAAAAGATAGGTCTAGAAAAAGGTATTATTCGAAATGTTACACAAGGTTTGAGTTTCATTGGTAAAAATATTTGATTAGCTAATAAGACCATTTCAAGAAGAGTGATGTTGACATCTATTATAAGTCCACAAATTCAAAGAAAATTCCAAATCTCTTCACTTTCAAGTAAAATTGGCTTTAGTAGAAAAATAGTAACATGATATGTGAAAAGAAGAAAGGTTTTGGATGATAGTACTACAAAAGGAAATTAGGAATTTATTTGTAGGGCTTCTCATTTTGACAAATTAAAGATGGTGTTAGAAAGTTGATCTCAATTTTTTGGCATGATCATACTTATCCTTGATCAAATAATAGATACACTTAAACAATGAATTAGACCAAATGATTATGAATTACATAGAAAAAAATGGTTAGACATAACACAACATGAGATGTATGTTACATTTTGTGATGTGAATTCTCATATAAATATTGGGAAAGCAATTTTTGAAATGTTATGATCATGGTATTTCAAACCAAACAAAGTTTTTGAAACTTGTTTTTGTCACCAACATATTGAATTTAATCTACACTATCAGGTGTATTGAACTATCATAGAAGAAAGAGATGGTTTTGCAAATGCACCTCCAAAAAGGGTAAGCCAATTCATAGAATCCATTGTATGTGATAGAAATGATGATGATGTAGACAATCCAATGCAATGTATAAAAGGAATTTGTGAAACAGATGGAAATTTAGCTAAATTTCCTTTGAGAAATGAAGATATTGACATGACGAAGACGATAAATTGCAAGAGTTACAAGTACACAAAGTATCAAACTAAAATTGGGAAAGAATCCACAAGGTTAGATTATGTAGAAGAGAAACTACCCATTGGAAAATTTATGGAAACTTGTCATAAATTGATACAACCATACATACATCATGCATTTTTTGTTAAGTGGAAATATAAAAAGTTTCAATTGTTGAGGAATACTTTTCCACTTGGAATAGTTTTATCAATAATTGACTTTGTAGAAAATTACTCTTTTACCCATCAAAAGGAGATTCAAACATATTATTATTATTATTCAAAGTAGGTCACTATTGTGGTACATGTATGTTATCAACATGCATAATTAAATTTAAATGGTGTTGAGAGTACATATCTACAACAATTCACTAAAAAATAATATCAATTTTATATTAGTGATGATAAAGAGTGTGACACACATTTTGTAGAACATTGCTTTAGGAAGTTATTTAAAGATTTGAAAAGAAGGGTTGTGAATAATGATAAAAAAAATATATGGTTAGATGGATGTACATCACAATTCAAATCATCAAAGTCATTTTATGCACTTTATACATATCATCGACATGATAATATAGGTCACACATTGGAATTTATTTAAGAGTGGACATGAAAAGGGTGAACATGATGGTATAGGAGCTTGCATCAAACATTCTCTATAAAAATGTATCAAATGAATTATTTGGGAGATCATATAAATTATTCTCAATATGTTGAATGGTGTAAGAAACACTTCATGTGTGAGGTTGGCACATATTTAAGGACAAACCCACGTCCAACTAGAGTGTTTTGGGAGATATAAATATGTAAATTATTTAAAAGTAGTTTGAATTGCTTAAAATATTATAATTATTATGTAATTTTAGAATTTTGAAATAAAATTATATAATTGTAATTTACGAGTTTCATACAGACACATATATAATTTGTAGGTATAGATATAAGAGCAATGAATAGATGTAAGAGGGTAGAAAAAATATGATATTTTCATTGTGTCATGAGTACATATAGACAAACATTGATATTATGCACTAGGATTACTCTTGTTTTTGTTATGATTACATGTTGGGAGATTATGACAATTGCAAGAACCAACAATGTGGATATTTTAGTGAATGAAATTTGGTGCCACTAGTTATTATTGACACATATGATGAAGATGAAGAAGAAATATTCAAAGATCTTCCTTTGATTTCAATTGATTATGACCATATTTCAACATTGATAAAAAAAGGTACATATGTATCATGTCTAGCTCACTCTTGTAACTTTCATTTTTAAAAATTGTTTAAGATGTTTCAATAAAATTTAAAGTTTTAATTATGTTCTTAAAATGTTACAATTCATGTGAAAAATTATTCTAATTTTCTTACATTTTATTTGTAAATTATGTAGGAGATTTTTTTGCAGTCATAACAAAGGCTGGAAATATAGAAGGTTTAAGTTATTATTTATTACATTGCACAAAAGAGAGGATGAAGTTAACAAAACTAGAGACAAGCGGTAGAGTGTTGTTTCCCACATATTCAATTATATTACAAGGAACATATCTCAAACAAGTAAAAATTGTTCATAGTGGGATTCACTTTATAGATTACCAACCTCACATGGTGTATCAATATAGTCACCTAGTAATTGCTACTAGTTTATCTCTTCATCTGATTCCGCATACACATGGATGTCCTAAGTAGAGATTAGATAGAGATGAGCATGATAAGATATTACATGTTATTGAAGAGTGAGCTGAACCAACATCCATGTGATATGAAAAATGTGGATAACAAATGTCATTGTAGGTATTCAGTCTAAACTCAAGAACCATCTAGTGGAATATTTCCTTAAAAGTAGATACTAAGTGCACATTAAGGACCTACTAGATATCACATGTATCTTACATAGCTTGCTTTGATAAATATTGAAGTTCTTGAATAAATTTTATTTAATTTTGGCTTAAATGATTCTTATTCATGTTTTAGAATTCATGTGTTATCTCTAGATTCTAATTTTTTTTAACACATGATCTACTATGGTTCTATTTTCTTTTACATTTCAAATTGTGGTAGGAGATTTATATTATGAAATATATATTCTTGAACCTGGGTTTAAGGGTATCTCTTCTAGATTACATGCATGCATAGTTGGGAGCATCTCCAAATTTTTCTATGTTTAAAGATTTCTACTTTTGTATTACATGTACTTTTTTATATTGAGAGCATTTAAAAATTCTTATAAATGTAATTTTGGATTGAATTTGATATTGTCAATTTTATAAGTATATACATGTATATGCATTTTATTTGTCCATTACTTTTATATATTTATACATGTACATATTTTATTCAACATGATTTTTAAATAATTATACATGATG
>VDFB02106721.1:118443-158226 GCA_007258455.2 Sequoia sempervirens | reverse complement strand
ATATATATTTGTCAATATATATATATATATTTGTCAATATATATATATATATATATTTGTCTATATATATATGCATGTAAATTCAAGCATTACCTTCTTATAATATGACGACTTGTATATGTATCAGCATATACATACTTATATATATATATATATATATATATATATATATATATATATAAGTTAATTGCTCACATATTATAGCATATGTGTGCGACATCGACAATACAAATATACACATATATTCAATATACATAAATACATACCCACTTACATATCGATATCAACATAATCATTCAAATATAACAATTTACCAAAAAGACATTTAATTCAAAAGGAAACAACTATCAAGGAGATCATAAATAATAACCTTATCTCATTATCAACTTGAACAAAATAAAAAATAAAAAACCAATACCACAATCAATCAAAGACGACCAAACAATCTTCCCAATTTATCCAAGACTATGACCAAGGGTTCACTTACCAAATACAAATCGACTAGACTCAACTTGACCAAACTATAAGTGAGTGTGTGAAAAGTCAGTTAGGCTTATTAAGGGTTACCAGACCAAGCTCCTCTCCTGAGTGATACCCCCCTGCGTACCTGAGGGCTTGAATATGTTCCTACATTCAGCTTAATACATTGCACAGGTAGTTAGCCATTCACATTAAATCCATTTGCATCATAAAACATTTGCATCGACAAAGCATTAAAATATCCACATTGCAATACATATTCTTTCATCGCATTTCATCAATATAAAATATAATCATTCCTTTAAAATCAATAGCATCTTAATGCATATTCTAGTATTTCTTTCACCTAATAAACATATTAAGGTCGCAATTTACATCTACCAACATTTTCACTCATAAAGGTAAAAGTAGCTTAGTAACTATGAGACGGGGTGTAACATAGATAAGGATCAAATATTTATTAGTACTAACTTTACAATTTAGATATGGTTTAAAGTGCCCCCAAAATCCACCTTAAGGGTATATGTACTCGAATAAGACTAATCATTTTATGAATATTGTATATAACGCTAGATATGTATGTTTTTTGAAAATGAGTATATATATGATCCATGTTGGGATTATATAAATAATACGTATGGTTCTAACTTGTCTTCTCTCTTTTACACATGTAGGGGCTCAACATACAAAAAATGGAGTACAAATCAAGCATAATTTAGATATTGGAGTAGAGGGGGCTCAATCACACATAGTTGATGTCAGGGAGGAGGCCCAAACACACATAGTTGATATCAGAGAGGAGGTTCAACCAAGATTTTATGTTGGAGAGGGTTTTGGATCACTTCCTTATACAAATATGTATCATTGAACATAATTAAAGAGGTTAAGAGAAAAATTTCTTACATAAATATAGATTATTTACTTGATATTGATACAGATAAATTGAAATTGTATGTCGATCAACCTAGTGTAGTTAGTAAGAGGTCATTGACTAGAAATTCAAAGGAAATAATTAAAAATTATTTTAAAAATTGTGATACACTTGGTCAAGCCCAAATATTATCAAGTATACTTACTCATGATGAGCAAAAAGGGCCATTACAATTGTTGGGTGTAGATTTCAAAAAAGAAAGGAAAAGACAGGTCTAGAAAAAGGTATTATTCGAAATGTTACACAAGGTTTGAGTTTCATTGGTAAAATATTTGATTAGCTAATAAGACCATTTCAAGAAGAGTGATGTTGACCTCTATTATAAGTCCACAAATGCAAAGAAAATTTCAAATCTCTTCACTTTCAAGTAAAATTGGCTTTAGTAGAAAAAACAATAACATGATATGTGAAAAGAAGAAAGGTTTTGGATGACAGTACTACAAAAGGAAATTAGGAATTTATTTGTAGGGCTTCTCATTTTGACAAATTAAAGATGGTGTTAGAAAGTTGATCTCAATTTTTTGGCATGATCATACTTATCCTTCAACAAATAATAGATACACTTAAACAATGAATTAGACCAAATGATTATGAATTACATAGAAAAAATTGGTTAGACATAACACAACATGAGATGTATGTTACATTTTGTGATGTGAATTCTCATATAAATATTGGGAAAGCAATTTTTGAAATGTTATGGTCATGGTATTTCAAACCAAACAAAGTTTTTGAAACTTGTTTTTGTCATCAACATATTGAATTTAATCTACACTATAAGGTGTATTGAACTATTATAGAAGAAAGAGATGGTTTTGCAAATGCACCTCCAAAAAGGGTAAGTCGATTCATAGAATCCATTGTATGTGATAGAAATGATGATGATGTAGACAATCCAATGCAATGTATAAAAGGAATTTGTGAAACAAATGGAAATTTAGCTAAATTTCCTTTGAGAAATGAAGATATTGACATGACGAAGACGATAAATTGCAAGAGTTACAAGTACACAAAGTATCAAATAAAAATTGGGAAATAATCCACAAGGTTAGATTATGTAGAAGAGAAACTACCCATTGGAAAATTTATGGAAACTTGTCATAAATTGATACAACCATACATACATCATGCATTTTTTGTTAGGTGGAAATATAAAGAGTTTCAATTGTTGAGGAATACTTTTCCACTTGGAATATTTTTTATCAATAATTGACTTTGTAGAAAATTACTCTTTTACCCATCAAAAGGAGATTCAAACATATTATTATTATTATTCAAAGTAGGTCACTATTGTGGTACATGTATGTTATCAACATGCATAATTAAATTTAAATGGTGTTGAGAGTACATATATACAACAATTCACTAAAAAATAATATCAATTTTATATTAGTGATGATAAAAAGTGTGACACACATTTTGTAGAACATTGCTTTAGGAAGTTATTTAAAGATTTGGCAAGAAGGGTTGTGAATAATGATAAAAAAAATATATGGTTAGATGGATGTGCATCACAATTCAAATCATCAAAGTCGTTTTATGCACTTTAGACATATCATTGACATGATAATATAGGTCACACATTGGAATTTATTTAAGAGTGGACATGAAAAGGGTGAACATGATGGTATAGGAGCTTGCATCAAACATGCTCTATAAAAATTTATCAAATGAATTATTTGGGAGATCATATAAATTATTCTCAATATGTTGTTGAATGGTGTAAGAAACACTTCATGTGTGAGGTTGGCACATCTTTAAGGACAAAAAAATGTCCGACTAGAGTGTTTTGGGAGATATAAATATGCAAATTATTTAAAAGTAGTTTGAATTGCTTAAAATATTATTATTATTATGTATTTTTAGAATTTTGAAATAAAATTATATAATTGTAATTTATGAGTTTCATACACACACATATAATTTGTAGGTATAGATATAAGAGCAATGAATAGATGTAATAGGGTAGATAAAATATGATATTTGCATTGTGTCATGAGTACATATAGACAAAGATTGATATTATGCACTAGGGACTATTGTTTTTGTTATGATTACATGTTGGGAGATTATGACAATTGCAGGAACCAACAATGTGGATATTTTAGTGAATGAAATTTGGTGCCACTAGTTATTATTGACACATATGATGAATCTATGAAGAAGAAATATTCAAAGATATTCCTTTGATTTCAATTGATTATGACTGTTGATGTGTTTTTTATGCACTTCTCAACACAGGCAGTGCGTAGGTGCACTACCTCTCTTGAAAGACAATTTTCCACAATCAGATTGCAGAACACTATCCCAAGGTCTCTAATGTCAGGTCTTGATAGTGCTTGGAATATCTTAGTTGTTTGATGTGATTTGCTGGAATCACAAGGTGGTCTTACGGATGAGTTACAAAGCATGGGAAGTTGGGTTTGCAAATGCAGTTTCAAAGTGTTGGAAGTGAATGAATAGTGGCTGTCCACTCAAAATAGTAAGTTGAAACTCATCAAGTTCATCTGATTTAGCTTCATGGTGATGCTTTGGATCCTACTCTAACCAAGGATTAAAAGAAATAGCAAAAGGAGAAGGGTTAAGAAAGCTATTCTAATCCTAAGCTACGAATGAACAATAACAATGGTGGCTGCTAAAGTAGACAAACTCCCTAAACTGGGTTTTGCTTGGCCAAGAGGAACCTACAGTTACACAAAACTAGTGCAATCTTCTAAGGACTATAGATTTTCAAATTGCATATGCACATCATGCACATGCGATTGAACTAAGTTGTAGCATTGAAATCAAGAAGCCCAGGCTAACTTTACACAACAGTTTGTCATCAACAAGTGCTAAAAGTATGGGCTGAAAGTTCATCAAATACCATAACAACAATTTCCATTATCACCTCCATTCAAGAATCTACCTAAACTAATAGGGAAGTTGAACCATGCATACATAAAGAGAAAACTCAAAAGGAACACCCGTAAATCATGCAATGCTGTTTTCTATTGCTACATAATGTCTTTACATCAGTTCTCCAACCCTTACAAATGAGGGGCAAGCCACTATTTATAGTTTTCCAAAGCCCAAATGAATGGCAAGGATTGAATTACATCAAATGGCCCAGATTTAATTACATTAGGGTTTCACCTACCCCTCATTATCCGGCAATTTAAAAATACATCTTTGTCTTTTCCCTGTTTTGTCATCTAGTGCCCAGGTGCTGTAGTAGTTTCGTCATTTAGTTGATTGCCCTTTTACTGTAGCTGAAACTGCCTAAAAGCTACCTTCTTACTTGTTGTGTTTGTAGTGTTCTTCCTTGGATCAAATGAGCCCGTTGACGATTGGCATCAATTGATTGGTTGCCCTTGATTCGAGCGGACAACTCCCTTATGATTTCTTCAAGGCCACCCCTTGCATTTTTGTCATTGACTTCCTTGGCACATGCCTTCTTCTAACGTCGCTTGTTGGTGGGTGTGAGGGGGAGAGGCGAACATGAAACGAATGGTGACAGGAGCTATGTACATTCCTTGTTCAACTTTCTCAATGGGTCTCCTCAACGGACCCGCGGTAGGCTTCTTGGATCCTGCATACACGAGGTGTCGTAAGTGCTTTCATACACAAATCAAGGAAAACGTTAGTCAAATCTTGCAAAATCCTTGTTAGATCCATCCATGCATCATCAAAAGATCATGATATTCATATTTGGAGCTCATTTAGATCATAAACATTAATGCGGGCCCAAGGGGGCAGACAACCAAACGAGGGACAACAAACCGGAAGGGAGGTTCCCGGAGCCCACAAAACATAGCAAAACCGAGATTTTTCAATTATAGCACATGGAAAAGGGGAAGGAAGAATGCCCAGAAAAACTTCCTCAAGATTGGACCCATTTCAAAAAAAGTAGAGTTCAAAATGGCCTGGAGGGCGAATCCGAGAAGCTACCTGAGAGTGAGAATGCTGAAGAACTTGGCATGGGATTTGGAAACTCAGGCATCGTGAGGCCAAAGAAGTTCACGCCCTGTGAAAGCGGAACCGGCATAGCATGAGAGTAGTCGAAAATAACCACAGAGAGCGACTCGAGGTTAAGGTCCAAAGGGGTGACGGATTCCGGCCGCGGAGCGACGAAAATGCCGGGGAGGGAAGAGGAAGGTAGTCCCTGAGGGGGGGTGTTCACGCGTCAGCGATGGGCGGAACTCAAACCTCGAAACAAACATTGAAACCTTTAAGTTCACTTAGGGACCCCAAACACATCCCAAATCCACCAAAAAGTTGGCCCCAAAGTCAAAAATGTGGAAACCGGACCGGCAGGGGTCCACAGATGTTTCCAAAACAGCCAAAGAGGGACGAAGCTCTGGAACCACCAAAACTTAACGAAACGTTGACAAAACTTTGGTAGTTCATTTAGGGACCCCAAACACATCCCAAATCCACCAAAAAGTTGGCCCCAAAGTCAAAAATGTGGAAACTAGAGCGACAGGGGTCCACAGATGTTTCCAAAATGGCCACGGAGGGACGGAGCTCTGGAACCACCGAAACTTAACGGAACGTTGACGAAACTTTGGCAGTTCACTTAGGGACCCAAAACACATCCCAAATCCACCAAAAAGTTGGCCCCAAAGTGAAAAATGTGGAAACCGGACCGGCAGGGGTCCACAAATGTTTCTAAAACAACCAAAGAGGGATGAAGCTCTGGAACCACTGAAACTTAACGAAATGTTGACGAAACCTTGGCAGTTCACTTAGGGACCCCAAACACATCCCAAATCCTCCAAAAAGTTAGCCCCAAAGTCAAAGATGTGGAAACCGGACTGACAGGGGTCCACAGATGTTTCCAAAACAACAGGAACAAGACAAAAGGCAGAAAGGGGACGGGCGACTTTATTTCTCCGCGGATTTGAATACCATAAGTAGGTGAATTTGGTAAGGGGAATTTGATCGTTTGATGGCACATGACCAATTTGGGGTTGGAAAATGGGGCACACAAAACAAGACAAGAGCAAAGCATCCTGTCGGGAGCCAAAAAAAAGGGGGTCCCTGCCTACGGCGGGGCGTGTGTGCAAAACATGCACAACAATGACCATATTTCAACATTGATAAAAAAAGGTACATATGTATCACGTCTAGCTCACTCTTGTAACTTTCATTTTTAAAAATTGTTTAAGATGTTTCAATAAAATTTAAAGTTTTAATTATGTTCTTAAAATGTTACAATTCATGTGAAAAATTATTCTAATTTTCTTACATTTTATTTGTAAATTATGTAGGAGATTTTTTTGCAGTCATAACAAAGGCTGGAAATATAGAAGGTTTAAGTTATTATTTATAACATTGCACAAAGAGAGGATGAAGTTAACAAAACTAGAGACAAGCGGTGGAGTGTTGTCTCCCACATATTCAATTATATTAAGGAACATATCTCAAACAAGTCAAAATTGTTCATAGTGGGATTCACTTTATGGATTACCAACCTCACATGGTGTATCAATATAGTCACCTAGTAATTGCTACTAGTTTATCTCTTCATCCAATTCCACATGCACATGGATGTCCTAAGTAGAGATTAGATAGAGATGAGCATGAGAAGATATTACATGTTATTGAAGAGTGAGCTGAACCAATATCCATGTGATATGAAAAATGTGGATAACAAATGTCATTGTAGGTATTCAGTCTAAACTCAAGAACCATCTAGTGGAATATTTCCTTAAAAGTAGATACTAAGTGCACATTAAGGACCTACTAAATATCACATGTATCTTACATAGCTTGCTTTGATAAATATGAAGTTCTTGAATAAATTTTATTTAATTTTGGCTTAAATGATTCTTATTCATGTTTTAGAATTCATGTGTTATCTCTAGATTCTAATTTTTTTTAACACATGATCTACTATGTTTCTATTTTCTTTTACATTTCAAATTGTGGTAGGAGATTTATATTATGAAATATATATTCTTGAACCTGGGTTTAAGGGTATCTCTTCTATATTACATGCATGCATAGTTAGGAGCATCTCCAATTTTTTCCATGTTTAAAGATTTCTACTTTTGTATTACATGTACTTTTTTATATTGAGAGCATTTAAAAATTCTTATAAATGTAATTTTGGATTGAACTTGATATTGTGAATTTTATAAGTATATACATGTATATGCATTTTATTTGTCAATTACTTTTATATATTTATAATACATGTACATATTTTATTCAGCATGATTTTTAAATAGTTATACATGATGTCTATTAAGAATTTATTATTTTAGGTTCCAAAATAGATTTAGATAAGGAGTCAAGTTCAATTCCAATGGAGTGATATTAATTATATACCTAACATCATCTAACAATTGGTAGTGAAGAGTTTGGGTTGACTTTATTTATAAAGTCAAAATTGTTTATTCTAAGGTTTCTTCTTCTATTTTTCTTCCTATCACACATGGATAGGAACACTACTAAATTTTCAATTATAATTGGGTTTTAGACTAGTGTCTTTTTCTTTTGTAATATATTATCTTCCTTTTGAGCTCTAGTAGAGATAATTTATTTGTTACACCATCTTTATTTGTATGTCATATTAGGCTATGATATGTTTTAATCACTACTTTGATTCCTTGAAAACTAAATTACAGTAATCTTTTTGTATATATTTATATAGGTTAAATCTACTCAAATGTTGTATACATTGTAATATACCAAAATTATAATATACCCTTTGATTGCATCTATATACTTAAACTTCAAATTTATAATCACTGTAATCTTAGTTTAAATTCCTAAAACCACATATTCTAGATCCACATGTCAAATATATAGACCTAAGCTTTTTATATATGAGATATTAAGTTCTACTTGTATATGTTTTCAAGTCCTAGGAAAAACATGTTTAAGATTACTGGGGTTCATGAGATGTGGAACTAAGACACTTGATATAAGTTAGGACTTCGAACCTGAGCCTTCTAGGTTTATTTCATACTAATTTTTCCCACATCTAGTAATGCTTTAAACCAAATTATCTAGGAGAAAAAGTTTTGCATATGTGAGATATCATATCATTTCATTTTTAACTTGTTTGTGACTATCTGTATGGAGCTTAGGGGAGGTAGTTGTTAAAGAACATAAACTTATTTGAACAAGGGATATTTTATCTTGAGTCTAATTCTTTTTCTCTTTTTCTTGATTGAATTGTTTCTTGTAAGTTTTAAATTTAGTACATTGAAAAGATTGTGCTTTTATCTTCTTAGTTTTAAGTAAGCTTTTTTCCACACTCTAACCAACATGGATGTGTTTCAGAAGGTGAGAAAATATATTGAATTAGTTCAATTCACCTTTTATATAGATGACGAGATGTTCTATTTTAATGTAAAGCATATTGCAAGTCTTATTTTATTTGATAACAATAATAGGACCACACTTGAGGGATTGCATGATTCAAGGATTCCATTATTTTTCTACTAAAGAAAATTGCTTAAGTGTGATGCATTTGATGGTACTAGTTTGTATCTTTATTTTCTTTAATATCTTCTATTACTATCTCTATTTGTATTTTCAAAAGGGTTTATTTAATAAGTTATCTAGGTTCTTTAATGCACATGTACTCCTTGGAAATTTATTTCAATAATTTTTCTAATTTGATAGGTGCCTTAGTGGTTAAAATATCTAGATCCAAACCCATACACATACATCCATAAAATATTTATATAAACATGGATCTATTATATTTCTCGATACTAAATATCAAATTGAAGTTCCCTAAATAACTATTTATTTGAAACCCTAAAATGTTCAATTGAAACCCTAAATAACTATTTTTAATGGGCTCAAAAACCTACATGTACATGCATATATATAATACATGTATGTATGCACATATATGTATACATATATATACTTCTATGTACATGCAAATTATAATACATATACATACATGTGTATGTAGGTGTACATGTCTATAAATATTTAAAATTTGTTAGTAATTTCCTAACTAGGCAACATCTTCAATTGAAACCCTAAAAAACTATTTTAAAACCCTAAACATGTATACACATGAACATACACATGTGCATGACATTTAACTTGGATATATTAGAACATATGTTATTTACTAATGAAAGAACTTGATAATAGACAATTAGGTAACATGATCAAGTGGGAAGCAAGTTCTAGATACTAGGAACAACTTAAATTAAAATACATTCAATCCATTTCATCATTCTCATTTAAATATACATTTAAAATTATGCTAAAGGAGATCATAAGAACTCTTGAGCATGGTATAGTATGAGAAAATTTATAAAGGAGCATTGTAGCATTAAATCATAGTTCCAACACATATGGAATTGACATTATTTATGCAATCAATTTTCTTGGTGTAAGATAATTCAAAATCTCAAACACCAAATGAGTGTGTAATACTAATTTGATAAGGTTTTCTACTTAGATGTTTACTCTCGATAATTAATATGATTTTCTATATAGCAAGTCTTACTAATGAGGTGGTTGAAATAAGGGGAAATATCATTCACACCATGTCCTATATCTATTTACGTTTGCTTAACATGCATAATAGTGGGAGATAATAGGGACGATGTGTCATTGAATAATGATACACCATCCTCACTTTTTTCTTTACCATTAGTATAAGTTATGTAATAGATGGAATGGAGAAGGAGGTACTCCAAAAGTATGCAAGGAAATGTTACATTTTAAAAGCATGAATGGATTCAAAGGAGGGTTTCATTAAAACTTGTGGTATATCATAATATTTCCTAGTAAAATCAATGAGATCCACTAAGGCCCACTAGAAGTAAAAGAGTGATAATCATGAGTAAAAAATGCTCTATGTACATAAGTGTAAATTTTAATCCATGTGAGAAAGTTAATGAATAATCACATGAAAGGATGTATAATGATGATGACATTAATGGAACCATTATTTAGCAATGTCAACCAAGGTATTGATATCAAATACACATGTATCAAAGTATTATCGTCATGTATAGAAGCATAATGTGAAGATAGGAATGGTCTAACATATATATTTTTTATCTTCATTATGATTAAATGAATATACCATTTAAGTTTGTTAAAATAATGTGTATAATAAGGTGAATCATAATGAAACAAAGATTCATTAACCACATTAAAAGAAGACAAAGAACTACAACTATTCTTATCAATAAATATTTTAATAATCTAGACCACGAGAGAAAGAATATTAGTATCATGTGAATGTACAGTGTGTTTTAAAATATCACTAGAATTATCAAGCTAAGATGAAGCAAAAAATGTAGAATTAGACGAGAAAGGAAATCTAGTATGAAACATGTAGAAGGGCTAGAACAAGGACTAGAAATGTCATGTGGAGGTCTTGAAAATACTTGTCAAGTTGGTAATGAATTATCTACAGACATTGAATTAGTTCAATTCACCTTTTATACATACAATGAGATGTGCCATTTGAATGTAAAGAATATTAATAGGATTGCACTTGAGGTATTGTATGTTTCAATGATTGCATTATTTTTATTAGTGAACAAAATTGCTTCAAGAGCTATCATATCATTTAATTTTTAATTTGTTTGTTACTATCTATGTGGAGGTTAGGGGAGGTAGGTGTTAGGCACACATAGACTTATTTTAACAAGGGATATTTTCTCAAGTCCAATTCTTTTTCTCTATTAAATTCTCGAGTGAATTATTTCTTGTACGTTTATAAATTTAGTACATTGCAAAGATTATGATTTTATCTTTTTGGTTTAAGTAAGTTTTTCCCATATTCTAACCAAAATGGATGTGAACTTCAGATGGTGACCAAAGATATTGAATTAGTTTAATTCACCTTTCTAAAACTAACAAATTAGGTCACAAGATAAAAGGCCATGCCACTAAAAAATTATACATGAAAATTTTATAAACTAGATCAAATACCTAATTCATGTCAATTGGAGACAATGTTAGTACTGTGATCCAGAGGATTTTTTGTCAAATTTTGAAATTCTCCATTTTATCTAGTTTCAGTATCATTAAAAAGTGCTCAAGATCCTGACTCCAACGCAACTCGAACGGAGTCAATCGGAGTCTCGGAGCTTAAGATATATATGGTCAAACTTCTGGTCAACTCTCAGAACCATGGCCAAAAAAGGGAAAAAAATCAAAGTCATCAAAACTGGTCAAAGTCAACACCATTGCGTAGTGCTCATCATCACGATTCCGGTAGAGTTCATTTCACGAAAAATGGAGTCCATATGGCGAAGTTATGGAAGGTCAAAGATTGGGTCAAAATTGCACCGATGACGTCAATGCCCAGTTAGCTCAATGGCCAATCAGCCCTTAGACACATGGCATCACCTCATCCCTCCAAATGGCAATATTATTTTTTTAACAATAATAAAAATATATATAAAAAAATAAATAAGATGGGCCCCACCCATCCATGGAGGGCGGCCCACATTAAGTGGGGCGCCACCCATGGTATGGGGGGCAGCCCACCTTAAAATGGAGTGCATCCATTACCTTAGGGAAGAGAGAAAGAGGAGGGGGGTGTGGTGGGACCGCCACCCACCATCCTCTATAAAAATGGTTTTAATTTGCTTATTTCAAGCCTTAAAATAAGGCTATATCCTATGTTTTAAGGGGCCTAATATATTCCCTTTATTTGAAAATATTAGGAATATCATTCCTAATTTAAAGGGGCCTAATAAAACCTTACATGAATAAATATCCCCAAATTAATAGGGAATAAGTCCCTTCGTAACCATTCAAATGGAAAAAGAAATTATCTTGAGGGGATATTATCCTTCCGGAAATCGTAAAAGGAGGATATTATTGGAATTTTCTCTATGTAAGGGAGATTGGGTAGTTAATTGGTTTTACACCAATCTTGGCAAAAAATGTAATATAAAAAGGGGTAGAATGGGGGGTGTGAGGTTAAGTGATTTTGGAAGAATTTTGTAGGAGTGAGAGATTGTTTTCCTTGGAGAAATTATTGTATTTCCCTGCTTTTGGAGAAGCTTGTTTCCACGCACTTTAGAAGTGCATTTGCAGATTTCTTTGTAAACCAAGGGGAGGTTTTGCCGACGAATGTAACCAAATTTTTGGAGGAATAATTAGATCGGTCCACTCATTGGAGAGGGGCCTGAAGAAATAGTCGTTTTGGACTACGAACTCCGTTATCAATTTCGTTTGCACTCTCTTTCTCTTTCTCATTTCGTTCTTTCTTTAATCTCTTTGTAAATTCGTTAATTTCATTTCGTTGAGTGTTAAGTTTTAATTAAGCACTTTTGGTTTTTAATTGTTAACATAAGCATTCAAAGCAACTGTCATAGATCCATAAACTAGATCATACTGATAGTTCAAATTGTAAGTTGATAGAAAATTGTAAATTCATTATTTTGAATTCTTGAAGGTAGAGGAAGTATCGTGATATTTTTTCATTATTAAAATAGCTATTTTAAGGTTTTTTAATTGAAGATTTTGGGGTTTCAAAATAGTTGTTTAGGGCTTCAATTGAAGATTTTAGGGTTTCAAAATTAAAAAAATTAGGGTTTTAATTGAAGATTTTAGGGTTTTAAACTAGTTGTTTAGGGTTTCAAAAAAAATATTTAGGTTTTCAAATTAACTATTTAGGGTTTGCAAATAATTGTTCAAGGTTTCAATTAAACATTTAATATGATTTTTTTTATATATTAAATATCACTATATATTTAGATCACTTGATAAATCAATGCTAAGGTATTGAAAAATACTTATTAAATATCAAAAATTTCAAGTAGCTAAGAGAAAAGAACCTTCGTACGAAGCCACATGGTAGTTTGACTATGAATATTTGGCTCGACATATGATTCAACATACTCTAGATGTCAAAAGGAGCTTTTCATTTGAAGTTGACTCATGAATCACTATGGAGCTCATTTCTGGACCATGTTGTTGGACATAAAGTGAAATGATAGTTAAAGTCATTTGAATTTCATTTTTTTATACCCTAATTCATACCTTCATTCGAAGGTTCCTTCGAATGACTTGGAAATATTTTATTATTGTTTTGATGATGACTAGGCACCTTCATTTGAAGTTATGCATTCATTCGAAGGTGTTGTGTTTGACACCTTCATTCAAAGAAAAAATATTTGAATGAAGGTGTTTGATATGTTTGAATGTCCAACACCTTCAAAAATGTGATTTCCCACAAGTGGGACTAATTACTATGGGTTAACCCATTTATAATTTTATCTATACATTTATAGAGCTATAAGAGAGGCATAAACGATGTAGACACTACAATAACACCCACATCTACTCTTTTCCAAAAAATAGGAGTCTCATTGAAGCCATCAACTAAAAAAAATTAAAAAATTGTTTGAGCAAATTACATACATATAATGCATAACTTTATATGGATATAATGATTAAAAACATAGAAACATACATTAGTAAAACACATGAAATGACTAATACCATTGACATGTGTGCTCATAGAATGTCCAACATCTACCTATTCAATGCCAAATTATGTTTAAAAAAATAAGCAATGTTATGAATAACAAATTGAGAAGTAATATATCTAGTAATTTTTATTAGAAATTTACTTAACAAACTAGTGGGATAAAAAACCTATGGAATGAAATGGTAGAGGATGTACCATGTGGTTCCTAACTATATATATATATATATTTAATTTTATCAAATTTTTATGTTTAACCTTGTAATTCAAGAGAAATAAACTAAATTGTAACTTCATAGAAAACTTTCTATGAGTTAATACCATAGTTTTACTCCAATAAGTCTTATATTAGGACCACCCCTTTATACTTCCAACATAATATCCACACAAATGTCACACATATAGGGAATTTCTTGAGGTATAGAAGGCCCCCCATATAGTGCCCTTCCTATACGTATCTTGTTAGTGTGAGATCGATGTTTTAGCTTCACCATTCCTCGTGATTGTTGTGGTGATTATTTTATGGATTTGAATGATGTGTATGAACTGCTGCATGTTTGAGATGAGGTTCCTCAACATGTCGGTTATTGGCATTTTGTATATTTATATGCTTGGATATGTCAATTTTCTTCAGTTCAGTGATGTACATTATATATGTTGTGGTTAAATGTAATCCTGATTATTGATGTTCAGAAGAAATGATTTATATGATAGATGTATAGACATGTTAATTTATGCTTATGCTATTGGATCATGTTGGGATGATTATGTTGTGCTTCAGCTATATATACATTGAGCAGGTACCCTTGACATGCATTGAATGGTTATAAGTACAAGGTTATTTCTCCACTTGGCTACATAAGTTTGAGTTATTCCCCAATGGAAATTAATTCAAAGATGTCACATTGGGCCTCCCTATCCATTCCCTAGTCTTACTCGAATCAAGTATGATATGTGTCATATTTGACCTTATGTGAACCCAAATTCAATTTAGGAGTTATTCCAGAATCCCTATGTGTCATGAATGACTAGTGAATGATTTAATTAATGGTTTAAATTCTAAGTTTTTCGTAAATGAAATATTAAGAATTTAAATGATTTTAAGATTTATTATTAAAATATTCTCTATGTTTCGAGAAAAGGGAAATATAATGATAGTAAGTTATTATTTCATTTAAATTTCAAAATTCCTTGGGTTGGGAATTGCGAGTTATGTGTGATTTAATTATCTTGTTTGAGTTTTGATTTCTCTAAATTTAAATGAATATGCTTATATGGATTTAAATTGTGAATTTAAATGATATATGTTATTCAAGAATGAATTTAAATGTGTATTGAGATTTTGGAGAAAATGAAGGGGATTACAAATTTAGAAAGGGAAAATGAATTTTATATTGTTTAATTTCAAATTGGAAAAAGGGTAAAATGGAAAAATGGGGGTTTATTTCATTATGTAATTTTTATTTGGGAAGAAATTTTGAGAGAGAAAAACCCTCTTTTGGGTGAAAAATTAGTTTGTTGATTGGGAGTGCATTCAGTGGCGAAATTTGACGAGGTCGGGTTCATTGGGTTAAGAATCGATAGGGGATTGTGCTTTCTGGTCCTTGCATGCTCTCGTTTGGCATGCGTGACGTGCTCTTCATTTCAAATTTGGATTGTGTTTAAGGTATTTTGTTTGTTTTAATTAATTTAGCCATTTTTTTTTAATATGAATAAATTGGAATAGGATTGGGGGAGTGTAGACATCTAGATCAACACAATTCATTTTATAAAATTGCATGTCCATTTCATTGTTTTAATTAAAATTTTGAGATTTTCCAAAATATGAGGTTATAATGCCCAATTTTTTGGGCAATGCGTGAAAAGTGTGATGTTAAGCGTATTTAGAGAAAAAGGGTATCTTTAGATTTTTAAATTTTGAAAAAAAAAATTGAAGAAAATTTCAATGGTGGATTTGGGAAATTTTTGGTTTTTACCTTGTAAAAATATTGTGAAAATTTGAAAGTTTTTCATGAAAATGAATGTTTTTGAATGTTTTAAAAAGATGGTACTTTAAAAAATGTGACAATAGATGTTGTGGAAAAACTTCATTAAATTTGGAAAAAGTTGGATTTTTGCATTATTTTCCATGCCACGTTCGTTGGAGGATGTGATGAACTTAGGGTTTAGGTATTATCTAGAGAGTTATGGGAATGGCTACCAATGTGTCCCGAGCCCAAAGTGGAAAGTAGGCTGATCACAGATGGGGAGTTATGTAATCAAGTGAAAATTAATGAAACATGGGTAATTAATTAACCAAGATAATGGATATCCCTCTCATGCCTTGAGTGCTTGTACATGATAAGGATGATGGATGAAGACAAACTTTCAATGAAATGTAAGATCAAGTACCCTTGTCTATATGAGAGGATACTCGATTCCACATTGAGCCCCATGTGAGTGTCCATGATGACATTCCCTTTCTTGCTCTCTAATATCTAACCCTAGTGTAGTTGAGTAGTACTTGAAGGATGGTGTGTTCCCTTCCATGTGCATGTATTGTTTTACCCTTGGTGAGTTTTCCCAAGGATGATCTTTGTACATGGTATTGGTGAGTTGGCTCAATGTGGATTGTGATATGACATTGACGAGGTTCCCCAATGGGGTTTATGTTATACCATTTGTGATTGTACCAAGCAATTACGTGTATTAGACCCATCTTGAGATTTTGGTTAAATGTTTTGATATGATGTATATGTCAATTGTATACTTCATGTATATGGTGTGTGTGTGAGCCCTCTCCCCATGTGTTTGGTGTGAGTATTATGATCGTGGCATGTGTGACTATCTCCTAGCATGGTGGGAGTGGATCCTTTCGATTCCACGAGGTCGGGTAGCTTGGTAACCACCAATGGGGACCAAAGCTTTGAGGATCAAGCTTGATTATGGTATCATGTTGTATAAGTTTAATTTATGCTATTAAGTACTTCATTCAAAGTTAAAATATATATGTATAGGACGTTAACAATCTATAACATTTGATAATAGAAAGAGTGTATTGGTTTAATTACGTGCCTTGGTGTTTGTATCAAGCATAATTACTTGATGTAATTTTTAATTGTACTATGAAAATGATAAAATGAACTTAGGAACATTAAATTGGTGTTTAAAATGAATTTAGAAGCTTTCTTTCATAGTTAGGTGGCCTTGTTTCACCCATAACTGACTTGGAGTGCCTACAAATTATCTATCTAGTTGGGTGATTTGGTTCTCAGTGGGGTGACCTGGTAGCATAGTGGGGCAACCTGGTCATCAGTGGGGTGGCTTGGTTTGTAGGGTAAAAAGTTCAAAATTCTAACACTGTTGGGGCGACCTGGTCCTACGGTTGGGTGACCTGGTTCTCCATACAAAAAATAGAATATTAACCCTCTCAACCATGGTTAGCTAGTGGTTTTCTAAACCTAACGCCAATTTTAAATCATTTTTATGCCTTGTAATTTTCCCATTATGATCATTTTAGTCGTCAAAACCCTTAAAAACCTAGTCAAGTTTCTTTGTTTCAAGACTTGGTCTTTCTTCCTTGTTTCGAGACCTCATATGAGAAAACGAAAGTAAACAAAAGTTGTTCCTCATGGGGTGATCCCATAATAGTGGTTTACAATTTTTGGCCAAACTGGACACTGAAATTATTATTTTTAACTAAATCTTCACATTCGAGCACCTATAGTGGCTAAACTATGAGGAATTTGAAGATGATGCAAACTAGAGTCTCATCAAATTTTGTCTGTAGATTCTAAAAATATTTTTTTCAAAATTTTTGGAATCAAATTTCACTTTTCCATCTCCCACGAAAATTGATTTTTTGAGAAAACAACATTTTTAAAAAGTGACACACCACCGTATAATGCATAACTTTTTTCCATGAAGGATAAAATTCTAATTCTTTCAAATTTAGATTTGTAACTCAATATCTAGTGCTTCCACTTGGTTAGATAGTTTCTTATTGAATATTTTTTCCTTACTCAAGTTTCAAAGTCAAACAATTACAATTCAGACATAGCGCGACCGTATAACACATAACTTTTTTTGTATATGTCAAAATTTAATTTAATTTTTTGTTGGATCAAGGACTTCAATATCTGGTGCACTCATATTTTTTTTTTTTTTGATAATCTTCTATTTTTCCACATGTGAAGAACAAAGAAATTCATTTAAAAACCTATGTTTAATAAAACTTAAAAACAAATACATAACAAAACTAAAACATATTAAAATTATATTCATTGGATAGCTTGTTCTGAGGAATACCATAATCATTTGAAATAAATTTTAAATGAATTCATTTGATCCCCCAAAAGCTAAATCAAAAGTGATTTTTTATCAGCATTTTGATAGGTGTAAAGGAGACGCATTTATAGGTATGGTTTAAAACTAGGGAGGTTCTATCCAAGGGGTTTTGATCTAAGGTGATTTGATCAAACCCTCTTCAATTGGAATCCTTAAAATGGAACTTTTAAAGGCTTAAATCATTATATGTTCTAAAAATATGTGATTTCAGCTAAAATTCGTTCCTCTCAGGAATTGTAAACCACTATTATGACAACACCCCATGGTCCTAGGGGTCTAGTGGTGTTATGTGCATGTTCCTATGTGTTTTTTGAGGACTTATGTAATCTCTTACCTCATTTAATGTACCTTATTCTGAAGTTTCTTGGTTTTCAAACCTAGGGTTAGGGAGATTGTGCACCTAGCCTTGTGAAGTCGTGGGAAGGTTGCAACCCTTCATGGTTGACACTATTGGTGCCCTCAACTTTCCTCATAGGTCATGAGGTGTTGTGGAGTTGTATCCTTCTTCTTGCATGTTGTCACATTGTGACAGGATGTCTTGGAAAGCATGTGGTTGTTTGGAAGTGACTCATCGTCATTGCAGTTTGTGCCTCTTGGTTGGGAAACCCCTTGTGAATATTTTATCTACATCAAGTGTTGTTTAGTGTGTTTAGGTGTGGATTGGAGGTTGATGATTCCCTCATCTTATCCTGGTGTAGTATTGCGAGAGAACACAATTGTGGTTGAGTAACCAATCATCATGTACGTGTTGTCCTCTCTCTCTCTCTCGTATGTTCATCGTGGTGGATTTATCCCATGAGTGGTTAGTCTTTTGTTGTTTCTACCTTTCTTATGCAATGGTGAAGTTGTATCGTTGTCTTCATCATTGTGTTCTTGTGACACTTGTGTGCACGTTGTTGTGCAAGTGTGACATGCAATTGTTGCATTATCGATGTTGTTGTCCTTGTTTATAAAAAAAATTGTTCCATCAAGTTTTGTTATGTGCATGTTAGCTTAGGGAATTACACCTCATCATGTTAGCCCTCCCCAATATCGATCATAAGCATCTATGTGGTATGATGTACAAGGTAATTGGTGAGAAAACTCATAATCTAGAGGGTTTGAACCTCATAAATATCCTTCACTATTGATGATAATATCACATGGTGAACTATATTTTATGTAAGGGATATATGAGATCAATTTTTTACATGATAGGGACCCTCTTTGTCTTGTGTTGATTAGGTCTCCCTCTACTCTAAAACTCTATGATCAAAATATCTAGGGATCTCAAGTAGTACACATTTATAGTAGATTTTCTCAAGAAATATAATTTACAACCTCATAGTTATTGCAATGAGGTTGGTTGAATACGTCCACCACCTATCATAGAATTTATTTTTATTTTCTCATGATCACATCAATATGTAGGGAATCTCTTACAATTAAGAGGAATAGTGAACATATTTTGTCCTTTGTTATTTTATTTTGTTTCATGACATCATAAGATAAATTTGATGCCTAAAACTAATAATGAGACTCTCTATAGGTGGTCCAAGTACCTATTTTTATTTTTTGATATTTACACTTAAAATTTATTCTGTTTTCAGAGGGATAATATGAAGAATGGAGGAGATTGTGGGATTTGTTGAGAGTTTTCTTGAAGATTTTATTCAAGGTTTGGATGGATTTGTTCTTAATGTTATTCACTTTGCATGAATTGATGGTTGGAGTAGATGGTTTAATAAATAAAAACTATTGAGAAACAACATCGATCAACAATATGGATCATGGAAGTTTGATATCATTAATGGGAAACAACTAAATAGAAATATGGAAACATACATTTGAATACAAATAATTAAGAAGTAAAATTTTAAACTTTACCTCTTTAGCTCATGGTATGGCTCATTGGTTAATTTACATATGAAATCATAAATCAACGAGCTTGAGGGAGGATAATTTAGCAAATCATGAGCATGTTTTCTTGCTAGTCATGCTTTGAGAAAAAATATAATAAAAATGGGACCTCTCATAACATGATGATCTTGATCCTGCACATGCACAATACAAGAATCTAAACCACCTTAGAGTTGAACTAGGAACCACCTATTTCCTAATTTAGAAGTAAGATCACCCATGGCACATTGAGAGCCTAGTTCAATGGACTCCTTAGCTTCTAGGAAAAGGTGTTCAACTTCAAATTTTGTGTTCCTTCAATTTTTAGTAAAGGCTATCTTATCTTCAAAGATGTAAGGGGGCATTCAATGCCTTGGATAGCCTTTGGGGAACTTTTAATTGTAGATATATGTAGTGCGATCTTTCCATCCTCCTTAAGAATGAGGAGGATAATCTTATACTAAATGAATATATCTATGGCGGCTTGCTTTCCATAGTCTATCTATTCCTTGGCTTGCTTTCCTTGCTTTCCCTTTTCTCCTTATTTTAATTTAGTTTTTCTACAGTGATAATTTCCCATGATAGGAGATCATTTTCAAAGTAATCAAAAGCCCTAAAATATTCATCATAACCTATTGATACATCTTTTCTAGAGTGAAGGTCTCTACCAACATCCTAGGCATAGTTGATATTTTCTTGTATCACAATTAGCCACCTAAGAAGAGGGTTGAGTGATATTTTCCACCCTGAACTGACCATGGTTTCTCTGGATAAAATCAAGATCTAATTTACCAAAATTTGGATCCATTGTTTTATTTATACAAACTTCAAGGAGAGAGCCTTGAGAGAGCTATGCTCTTGTTTGAGATGGCCCATTTGATTACAATGGAAGCAATGAAACAAAATACCTCCATAATTAGTGTGTTGTATCCAAGGGGCATGCAAGGAGCATATCTAAATATATTGTTCAAGGTGTTTGAAGAGGTAAATCATTACACACACCCAAATAAAATGACTAGAAATCTTTTGATGTTGGATTAATTTTAATAAAAACTCCAAGAAGACTCCACAAGAAGCTTTAACAAACATACACTTGAAAAAACAAGAGGGAGAGTATAAAGTTGAATCTAACAAGGAACCCACAAAAACCACATCTAAGGGGCTAAAGAAATGGTGCCAAGGGCACATGAAGACACCATTATTCCTAAAGAACCAAGGACTATTTTCCAAAATAATTACTTTGTTTGAATAAGAGGGAAATTTGATAGTAAAAAACCATTAGAGAGTAAGGACACTAATGGATCAATAGTTGAGGGCCAAGAGACTCTAATACTCCTATAAATTCCAATTAATGAATGTTTCCTTCCTTCCCATCACATAACAAATAATAGAGTGGCATTCCAAGTTTTAATTGACATAATTGATTTGTTATTGTGAGAGACAAAGCTAAAGCATGGAAAGACAAAATATAATTGGAAAATCCCCAAAGAAATAAAAATTTAGATTTTTTATTAGACCCAAAGGCCACAAAGGGAGTATATTCATCAACCTATGTGCTAGGAATGAGAGCATTGAAAGAAACAACACTAGTTAAGAAAATGAGAGGAAAAATGAAAGAAGTGTCTTCCAATGAAATATATTTTTTAATGCTCTAGAAGTAAGGTCCCTTTCATTGGAATAGTTGAGATGCCTCTCGAGGATTTAAGCCCTAGACATGTATGACTATTGTTTCTCAACAAAACTATCATCACCTTAGCTTTCCTAAGAATAGAATCAAAGAAACCCTTGTGCAATGAGTTTTCCTCCTATTGTAGAAATGTTATAGGAATCATTTTCCTTTATGTTTGCATCTTCATTAGTCCCATTTGTTGCAAAACACCGTCATATTTGTTTGTTCTCATTGTTGTATCATCATTTATTTTGTTATTTGAGAAAGTATTTACAAATATATTTTTGCTACATTTTTTGACACCCATCTTTATGCACTTACCCATAAAAAATATGTATTGTTCAAGGGAAGTAAAATAAATGCAATTGAATGTACATGATGAGCACCTTGAGAGACTAACAGTTGAAGAGCATAGTGGTTTTGTAGAAAAATAAACGTGCCATGTTGTAGGAAGAAAGAATAAAAAGATAATGATGTGGTGCAAGTAAAGCTAATAAGGGTGAAATGAAATCCAAATAAATAGTACAAGGTACAAGAAGAGAGTGAAGAACTTCAACACATGGAGAAGGAAACATAAACCAAAGAAAAAATAAAATTTGGTAGAGATTGACTCATATAGGTGGGAGGAAATCTACACAAGGATGGAGAGATAAAATGTGTAGAGTTGGGAAAAGAGAGACAATTTTTGGTTTAGCAAGTGGCTAGAAAAATAGGAAAAAATAAATAAATAGATTTTTAATGTATCTCAAATGATGGAAGAGCATACCATGGCATGCTAGATGAGTCAAAAAACATGCTTCTACCATCTAACTCATATTTGTGAGCACTATAATCACAAAAATCTTACTTGGATATGATCTAAATGCAATCTTATCTCACCAAGAATAATTTGATGTTTTGCAAACACATATAGCTGAATGAAGTGAATCCTATTTGATCAAAGCTCATGTTGAGCATGAATGAAGGTGAAGAGTCATCATATGGGAATAAAGGGTCATAAAATGGAAAACGAAGAGTCATCATATGGGAATAAAGGGTCATAAAATGGAAAACGAAGAGTCATTGAATGTGGGATTAAAGAGTCATCATATGGAATTTAAGAGTCAAGAATGCAAATAGTAAATTTGAATACAAAGAGACAAGAATGTGAAGAGTTTACTAATGAGAAAAAAAGAATATAAAGAATCAACATGAATATGAACATACAAGAATGTAAAGAGTCAATCTAAATGTGAAGAGACAAGAGATGATGTTTTGGAAAACCAATATTTAAATTGGTTTTTCAACTTTGAAGAAGGGAGGCTCTTGAAGGGAAAAGAGTAGGGGGGGCTCTTGGAGAACGAAGGAATTTTCATTTAGATAGAGCAAGACACTTATAGAAAGAAGGAAAGCTCATATTAGATATTATAAAGAGAGAAAAGTGAGATTTTTTTAACCTACATTGTTGTTACTAATGGTTCCTTTGTGTTTTTAAATATAAATCAAAACCATAGAATTTTGTGTCTTCATAGTGTATTGCAGATATGTATTAAATTTGGGTTTTGGCAATAAGGACAAAGACACCATTAATTTGGTGGTGTATCATTAATTGCATCATTATTGCCAATATTTTCACTTAAAATTGCCGAGTGTTGTGTTAACACTTGATCGATCAAAAGTTAAAAACAATCAATCGCCAAATTCTATAATTCTATTTAATTTCATTAGAAAATAAAATCAATGTTTTTAATTTTCTTTGAAGTTATTTCCCTCAAAACATTCACTTCTATTTTCAATTGACAAAAGGAAAAAAGAATTCCCATTCAACATGAAAACCAGATATAAACATATAAACTTGGATTAACACTATAAAGATCTTTCCATAATAAATAAGTTTACATTATAGAAACTTTCCTTGATTACATATAAGGACAATAAATACATAACTCCTTTTCTTTTTCTTTCTTAGATGTCACCCTAATGTTACTAGAAACCCATGCATGACCATGGATTAGGTCTCCTCTTATGTATTATAGACGTAATTGCAAACTTCTAGTCCACAGCTTATGGTGGAGATAATATACCTTGCAAATTCATAATGGCACCCAACTAGTAGTAGCTAAGGGAAAAAAACAGTTCACATGAGTGTCCCCTAGCTCGTCAAACTGTTTTATACTTCTGGTGTCCTCTTGACATTCTCCTTCCAACTAATTTCAGAACTTCATCTATCAATATCACTGGAAATGCAATTACTATAACTAAACACCACTCATTAAAGCTCAAGGGTACAATGCCAAAAATGTCTGCAAGAAATGGAACATAAAGGATCAAAGCATGGAGCCCAAAAGAAACGGACATTGCCAACAGTAGCCAAGGATTTATCCATGGTGGCATGGTGAGCAGACTATTATTCTCAGACAGAGCATTGAGTGAGTTAAACAGTTCAATGGCCACTAGTAGAGAGAGAGAAAGAGTTGTTGCTTTTGCTTTTCCACTTGAAAAATAATCACAGGGATTGGAATCAAATGAGAAAGTTCTCCCACCAGCTGAAAAAGGTGAAACTTGAAAACCTTCCCAAGATGGGCATTCCCCCCATGAGGTGAGCTGCGAAAAGGTTACCAATGTGTGGCCATCTGCAGAGAAGTCAATCCCTAAAAATGAATCATGTGTGAACCACAAAGCAAATATACCAACTGTTGCAAGCCCCACATATAAACCAATGACCTGCATTCAGGAGAGAATTGGGAAAGATTAAAAATTGTTCCACAGCTGAGTATTAAATCCAAAGTCAACGAAAAGACAACTTGAAATCAGTGGTGTAGCAATAGAAAACTCAATACCATGTAGCGGAAAAACACCCAGGCGTTGATTAGGCTATCGTTGCTTTTTCGAGGTGGTTTTCGCATGATGTCTATATCAGACGGATTAAAACCAAGAGCTGTTGCAGGAGGACCATCTGTGACCAAATTTACCCAGAGAAGCTGTACTGGTATCAAACCATCAGGCATGCCTAATGCGGCGGTTATAAATATAGAAGCTACCTCACCCATGTTTGATGATATCATGTACCTGCAGAAAATATGTCAAATAAGTTCAACATCAATATCTCTAACTGTAATGCAATGTATTACATCAAGAGAAACATGGTTAGACTTAAATAGTACATTCTAAGCTTTGACTTGTTTAGATGGTTCATCAGAAATCCCATTCATTTTTGAAGTAGAGTCAATCTATTAGTATAATTTACTATGACATCTAAGCAAATCAAAACTTAGAATGTGTTATTTAAGTCGAAATGAAAAAACACCTATCATAAACTATGAATCCAATATAATTCCTTTTTCAAAACTCATCTCATAATTATAATCAAAAGAAAAAAATTCCACCTTATAAAAGCTTTCATGTTATTGTAGATTGAACGGCCTTCTGAAACAGCAGCAACAATGGTGCTGAAATTATCATCAGCCAAGACCATATCTGATGCTTCCTTGGCAACCTGACATACAGTGAAAAAATCGAATATATGATTACAATATAACCAATATAATGACACACATTCATTTTTTGTTTGGTTATTGTATCGAGGCATTTTACAATGGCAAGGGTGGAGTTTAATGATTTGCATATGTTCAAAATAAAGTAATAAACTAACTCTTTATGTAAATAAAATAACTTCAAATTGATAGGTAAGACAAGATACCTCTGTGCCCGCAATTCCCATGGCAATTCCAATGTCTGCAAGCTTTAAAGCAGGTGCATCGTTAACACCATCTCCAGTCATCGCAACAATATGGCCAGCTTCCTTGAGCATGCGAACTATGTCCTGCTTATGCCTGGGTTCTGCTCGAGAGAAAACACGACCTCCAGGCTTTGCCAGAACTTCATGACGCTTGTTCAAGGGAAGCTCCATGAATTCTTTTCCAGTATAACTTTTGCCACTAAGATTCTCTGCTTCAGAAAATATACCAATATCCCGGCATATGGCTTCTGCTGTGAACTTGTTATCACCAGTAATCACCATTACTCGAATACCAGCTTCTCTACAATCTTTTATTGCTTCATGAACTTCTTCACGAGGAGAATCCTATCAAATTTGAATGTTTCATGAAACTGTGTTAAATGGCAGCAAAACTCATGGAAGAAGAAACTGTGAAGTGTCTGTGAAGTGGGATATAATTATTTTCAAACAGCATCCTAATTCAAAATTAAAGGAAAACAAGATAGACAAGCATATCTTTGAAAGTGGCAGAATTTACTCTCAATCCAAGAAGACCAACAAAGATTAAATTGCTCTCTATCTCAGAATAATTTGCTGGGTCTAACAATTTCATATGAGCAGGATGATTCTCTCCATCGTAATCATTAAACTCTCCCAAGTCTTGTTTGTATGCAATGCCTAAACAGCGCAAAGCCTTTGAACTTATTTGGTGAAGCTTCATCAAGAGTAATTCCCTGGATGCATCATCCATTTCAACTATGGTTCCATCTGCTAATTGTTGAAAAGCGCTTCTTTCTAATACATTTTCCATAGCACCCTGCACAAAACGCAGGCATTAATATCACCAAATGGTTGCAGTCAAAACTCTAAACTAATATGCAAATTTTCGTGACATGTGAATAGAGGTTACAGTGATGCGTGTTGTGTGTTAAGACTTTCTTCACGGACCCTTGGGGCTAACTCACTCGGTCTTGGCTGTCGCTTGAGGTAGCCTAAGTCATGAGTTCAACTCCTGATTTGCCTGTGGTGTGGATGAGGATTCATTCCACATCACTCAAGAAGTTAAGTTATAGGGGAGACTCGTCCTGTAAAGAGCTAAACTCCGGATCACTGGACTAAATTCCCTTACTCTTCTCATTAAAAAAAAGACTCCCTTCATGGATCCCACCAGATATTGGAAAATTCACAGCCTTGAAAAAATATTTTTAATCAAACACAAACCTTCACTAAGAGGCGATTCTGTCCAGAAAGATCTCTAACAATAACACCCATAGATTTCCGGATTCGATCAAACTCCAAGGAAGCCAATCTCTTTGATTTTTCTATCAACTGATCGCTATAAACTACATTAAAGCAAAGACAGGGGGTCAACAGATTAGAAAAATTACAGAGAATATAGATATTACAGGATATCACTTAAAAACTTGACTAAAAATAAATAAGCTGCTGGATGATAGCAGAATTTGGGCATAGGCACTGACCTAATTTTACTGTGCCATTCTCAATAGCATAGTTGGTACTAACATTTCCACAGTTATCACTGTCCGTTGCCTTCAAACCTGACATTCCCATCTTTTCAACGAAAACCTTCATAGAGCACAGCAGATGAAAGATATATTATAGACAATGTTTAAAAAACCAGAAGTACACTTTACCATTAGAAACTCCTATTTTTTTTAATTAATAGCAGGAGGATTCTATATGCTAGATGCTAATCTTTATCTTCTTTTCTCCTTTCTTCCTTGATTGTTGTTAAAAAAATGATTTTGTCCCCTAGTGCTCCACCTAATATTCTATCTAAACTGACTCAAGACCTAAATGTTAAACCAAAAAAACAAAAAGTCAAGCAACCTTCAGGGCTGCTTCTGTGGGCATTCCGTTAGCACGGAACTGGTGACCTTCACAAGAAATTCCTGCATCATTGCAAGTTGCAGCAATTTCTGCGAGAGTTTCCAAGTTTGCACTCATTTGTGCAGGCCAATCTAAGATAATCCCATCAGTGGGATTATATGTTGTTCCTTCCACATGAAATTCTTGAACTGAACTCACAGTCTGACCTAAGGTTACAAATTGAGTAACTGACATCTGATTTGTTGTAAGTGTCCCTGTCTTGTCAGAGCAAATCACTGTTGTACAACCCAATGTTTCAACACTAGGGAGCTTGCGCACAATGGCATTCATTCTTGCCATCTTCCGAGTCCCAAGGGCCAAACAAGTAGTGATGACAGCAGGCAATCCTTCAGGTATAGCAGCAACAGCCAAAGCAACAGCAATCTTGATATAATAGGTACATTTCCCAAATGAGAACCTAATATTCTTTGGCCAACCGTCAACAACATCCCATGAGAGAAAGTTTTTATAGCTGATGATCCACACTAGAATACAAACAAATCCAATGGCTTTTGTCAGACTTTCCCCAAATTCATGTAGTTTCTTTTTCAGAGGTGTGTCATCATCTTCTAGGGAAGCTTCCTGGATTTGTTCTTGAATTTTTCCTACTTCTGTAGACATTCCAATGCTAACAACAATGCAAGTACAACAGCCATTGACAACAGTGGTTCCTGCAAAAACCATGCAATTTTTAGCCTGCAACTCACAGTCATCCATAAGGACCTCTTTTGTGCTTTTAATAACAGGGTGGCTTTCTCCAGTGAGGGAGCTCTGTTCCATCCTCAATGTTGATGTCTTCAGGGATGCAATTCGCATGTCTGCAGGAACCTTGTCTCCTACCCCGAGTTCAACTATATCCCCAGGAACAAGTTCCCGGGCTGGAAAATGTGGAATACTAGATCCATCTCTCAAGACCTTTGCTTGCTCAGGTTGCATTTCTTTGAGGGCTTCTAAAGCCTTCTCAGCATTAGTCTCCTGCCATACTCCTACAACAGCATTGAGCATGAGAATGAAGAGAATTACCAAAGGCTCCACGTAGGCTGTCATTCCCCCCTCACCAATCTCATTTTTATCTAAATAGGCAAGAATAAATGAAACTAAAGCTGCCCCCAAAAGTATATGGACCAGTCTATCGTCAAATTGTTCTAGAATCAGCCTCCACAAAGGTTTCCCATCTTCCTTCTGAAGCTCATTCCATCCATGTCTTTGTCGGCGTTTCTGAACTTCTTGAAAGCTTAAACCTTTTTCTAAACTCACATCGTATTCTTCCAAGCATTCCTCCACTGTTCTGGACCAAGCACAGAATGGCTTCTCCTCCATGGATCCCAAAACGCACAACCAGCAAACCAAATAATCTGAAATGAAACAGATTTGTCCACCATTAAAAAAGCTTACAAGGCCTTCTAAAGTTATCTACTCTCAAACAACTTTTAAATCACAAATTGGAATTTAAAAATCCCTTCAATTAAGAAATAATAAACCAGATTACAATGAGCTGAAAAAACTGTCCACTGTTCAACAAATTTTTTATTGGTCATAAACAGGAATTTTAGAATTCCCTCAATAAATAAAATCCTTTTGGATGAGCATGGAACACTGTTCTATAGGGAAAAAATAATTGCAAATTTGTGTCTACAAACCACTGTTCTACTGTTTCAATTCAAATGTCATTCCACAAGGAATGTGCTCAACTGCAATTAATGCAATTTAAAAAGCATTGTTATATATCATTACACTTTACACAAGGAATTTCAATTAACAACTGCTATGATTGTTGTATATCATTACACTTTACACAAGGAATTTCAACTAACAACTGTCATGATTGTTATACCATCATTACAATTCAAGTAAGCAGCTAACAGCTCTAACACCAATAGATATCACTTGAAACTGTAAAATATTTTACACAACAAAGCAAAACACTTATGCAAAAGATATATGACAACTGTTAATTTGTATATAACATAAAATTGTTCCAAAACAGAAGTTCAAAAGGTGGAAACCCTCCGATGATTGGTTTCGTTATATATAACTTTACATGCTTCTTCTATCATCACTACAATTTACATTAAGACATTTAAATTAAAGATATTGAGAAACAATAAGTAGCTGAACGCCCAAACAAATATGTAACTTTAAAATGCTTCTCATTACACAATTACAATTTATGTCAAAGAAGCAATCATTAAACAATAAGCAGCTAATATCCACAGGAACTAACAGGACATCAAATTCAAATTGCCGAAGATATTCCACCATGAAAAAACTCTTCATGAAAGAAAACATGATAAGTCATAATGAACTCTTGTACAGTAAGAAACTCCAAGTTGTTCGAAAAACAGCAACCCCTCAACAAATAAAAATAATAAACTCTCTCTCAAAAAGTTAAAACATTTCAAAACAAAGAAATTGCTTATTGTTAACAAATCCTTGAAAATCTGATCCGTCAAGAAAATAATGTTCATTATACAAATCCTCGAACATTTATGCCCCTTAGGCTGTTACATAAACATTACCTTCCAGCACCCAAGACTGTATCTTTGGATTCGACAAAGAAAAATGATATTTTATAAGCTAGAATAGACCTGTATAAATCCAATCTGATTTGCAACGTTAACATCTCCCACACCCACCATGGATAACCCATTTCTCTAGATTCTAATGAGTGAAACACCCCAATGTACTGCTAGATCACAACCCAATAAATAAAAAATATGTCATCAGAAAAGATTCCAGGAGATACAGCTCCACCTCAATAGAACTTGACATTAAAATTCTATTTATTACCTCAAAACAAAAATCACAGAACGAAATCAATAAATAAACAGTTAAACAGAATACCAAATGGAATGAGCTCTAGTGGGAAGCCAGAGCATCGACTAAATTACCTAAAGATATGCAAACCCAACACACTCAATCCAGAAAGATCAAAATCCTAATGACAGTTCATGGGTGATGGACTTATATTAGCACTGAAGCAGAACCCAAAGCATAACTAGGGGAGTGAAACCTACGTAGGCAACATTTGAAAAAGAAAACAAAGGTGAAAAAAGAACATGCAAGCTAAGGAATATCACAAGTTTCAAAATATTTTCATAAACTTTGCCTTTGTAAAGCAGAGGAATATGTTACCAGAAAGCAAAACTGGTTCTCTCTTTTACACAGCTTGCATTTCTATGGGCAATCCACCTCTAAAGGAGTAGTGTTTTATAGCACGCAGAGCCGAAGGCCCGCAAAAATTGCGAATCCAACGCAAAAGAGCAGGCCCGTCTGCACCTTCTCGCCACCTTCCTTCGCATATCATCATGATGCAAAATGTTCTTACTTTTGCTTAGCTTATTGTTAATATTTCAATGAATAAATGATTATTATATTGTTTTAGAAAAGGTACATATGACACTAATTAGCCGATAGGCTATATAAGGAGGAAGGTTTCTGCCGTAACCCTGTCTCACTGTAAAACAATCTTTTTTAGTTGTCTGCTGTTTGAAACGGAATGCAGAATCATTATAATTATACGGTTGGACAGAATAGTAAATGCAGTGTAGTAAATGCAAATTAATTTACAGATGTGAGTTGTCCTCATAATGCAGATGCATTCCTGCCATAAATATTTGATTTGGATGGATCTCTTTTCACATATTTTATTTATTTATAATGTATTATCTGCAGAGTTTATCACTATCTAGAATGTTTAGCCGCCTACAATGTCTATAAATGGATTGCATAAGGGAGAGGAGCCAATGTTGGGTAGGGTAACTTTGAGCAAGGGGTCCACATCATTAGTGTTCAAGTCGATATAATTTTTTTTGCCACGTCCCTTGATCGTCGAGCCAACAGTCCCTGATTTTTTTTGGGGGAAATTCAAGCACGTTTTCTGATGTTTTGGGGGCATTTTTCAAAAACTGCCAAAAAAGTAAAAAATATTGGCATATACCGATAATGGGCATCTATATGACCGATGGTTGTTTGGCACCACGCCAGTACTGACTCATTATACTCCTAGTAAATGCGCATTAAGTGCCACCTATTCCTCCACCGTCGGTCTTAACGCCTACCACTTTGACATGCACACCATTTGTTTGGTCTTGCTTTAGGTTCACGAAACATCCATTGATGAAAACTTTATTCATTATGAGCGGTTGCATTGAGAACCAGTTTTGGTTAGGATGGACGTCGACGGTGGTGAGGCCACAGGCGAATGGTGGTGATACATTTTTCAAGCTTTCTATGTTTATCAACACCACATTTAGTATAAGGAAACTATTTAACTTCTTGCTATGCAGGTGAGGTTGTGTTCCAACCTCACACAGACAGTAACTATGCATTGCAAGATTTTTCTAGTTTTTTCTTACGATATTTTTTTGTTTGAATAGCTTCTGTGCACAAATAATGATTTCTTTAGTTGTTGAAGCTTTGTTGTAGCTTTATCATGGTCGCTTTTGTGTATATATATCTCTATACCGATATATACATGAACGATGAGCAAATTTAATTTTGTAGCAATAATGCACCTATATTATGGCTGACTGTGTATATGTGAGCATACGGATATATATATATATATAGCTGACTGTGTGTAAATGTGTGTATACACAGATATATATATGTATATATATCTGTGTATACACACATATACACAGGAACGACAAGCAAATATAATTTTGCAACAATAATTCACCTATATTATGGCGGATTGTGTGTATACATGAGTATACAGATCTATTTATGCATATACATGGCCTCGACTGTGTGTATATGTGTGTATACACAGATATATATGCACACAATCCGCCATAATATCTGTGTATACACACATATACACACAGTCCGTCATAATATAGACCTTTGTTTTCATTTTATACCTCTGTAATTTGTATATGTATAGTGGCAGTATTGGAAGTTAATATACTCTTCACTATTAAGAGTTTCTTGCAGGTAAACTATGGCCGATGTTTACAGTCAGTTTAATTGAAGAACTAACAAAGCCTACATCTAATTAAGTTGAATGTAAATGAAGAAGGATATGGGTAACTTACGTATCCATCTATCTCTCCAATTGAATGTAAATGGACAAGGCTATAAGTAATTTAGGTATCTATGTAACTTTGTATATATATGTATCACAATGTTGTATAAAAAAGGGTTGGAAAAAATTGAACGATATTGCTGATGAACTGAATAGTATTATATAAATTTCAGTATGTAGTATGTACATATATAGCATATGTATAAATTTCAGTATGTAGTATATATATATATATATATATATATATATATATATACTGTTCAGTTCATCAGCAGTATGGTTCAAATTTTTCCAACCCTTTTTGATACAACATTGTGATACATATATACATACATATATATATATATATACAGAGATACATAGATACCTAAATTACTTATTATAGCCTTGTTCATTTACATTCAATTTACGTATCTATCTATCTTTGCAATATATATATTGGAGAGATAGATGGATATGTAAGTTACCCATATCCTTCTTCATTTACATTCAACTTAATTAGATGTAAGCTTTGTTAGTTCTTCAATTAAACTGACTGTAAACATCGGCCATATTTTACCTACAAGAAACTCTTAATAGTGAACAATATATTAACTTCCAATACTGCCACTATACATATACAAATTACAGAGGTATAAAATGAAAACAAAGGTCTATATTATGGTGGATTGTGTGTATATGTGTGTATACATAGATATTATGGCGGACTGCGTGCATAAATATCTGTGTTTATATATATATTGCATAGATAGATAAATGCATAAGTTTCATGAAAATGAATAGGGCTATAGGAAACATACATAGATATGTATCTGTGCATTGATATATATATATATATGTATGTATCGTAATGCTATATTGGAAAGGGTTGGAAATATTTGAACCATAACAGTAAGCTTTAAGGGATACTGGTCAATGACAGCATAAAGTATGGCTATGAAAATTAACAAGGTTTCGATTCATTTAAATGTAAATGGACACGGCAATTTCACACAATAGTTGTATATGGAATGCAGTTTGTATTATTGTGAAGACAAGTATTGAGACTTACCATAGAAGTTGAAGGAGACTGCATTGATTTGGAGGTCATCGTCATTGAGGAGTATGCGGCAAAAAGTGAGAAATTTGAATTTCTTCAATTGTAACCTACATCGCACAACTGAGGATTGCTTGCATAAATAGGTTTATAGAATTTGAATTGGTAGCAAGTGGATAATTTTGAATTCTGGGAGGGAATTTGATCTACATGTTTAATGGATTAATAGTATCTAAGTGATAGCTTCATGGGTATGTAGGATTTTTGGTTGGTGATTTGAAATGATATTAATTTTTTTAAAATTCTAACTAGTTTTAAATTTTTATTATGATTATTGTTTTTTATGTTGATTTGTAAATAATAGTCTAATAGTTACGTGTTTTAATGAAAAATTGCAATGCATAGTGAGCCTGAGAGTTCGTGTTTTCCAATTTTGCAGGAAAATTCAAAAAGGATTGGTTAATATGGACACCTAGAACCAGTAGTTTGTAAAAAGAAGATGAGAAATGGAACATGTTGAAATATATTTTGTTATTTTGGAATTAAACCGGTTGGCAATGTCTTCTATACATGTCAACTCACTTTGAGTGCATGCCAACTCACTTTTAATGCAATAAGACATATTTTAGATAATAAAATATCCCTTTACAACAATCTTTTATTTGGAAGGTGGAAAAGATTATTTATATTGTGGAAATAAGTTTATCATGATGCATGTACTTAATATTGTGAAGGTGGCAAATAAACGTCAAGTTGCATTCACCTACTATTGAGAAGGTGGCAATAAAAAAGTCTACCTATGATAGGACATATTTTGAATTTAATATGAATCTGTCATATCATATTTAAAAGCTTTTTAAAAATTTTCATTAGCATATATATTGCCCAACGATGGGCCCCAGGCTATCCAAATCTATACCCACGATTGGTGCCCGACCCACGATCGACTCCTCTCCCTTAATGTACACAAATCCACATTCAGAACAATTAAAGTAGACCATACACCAGACAAATCCATCTTCTGTGGGCTGTAGACCCCAATTTGTCACTTAAATTCTTTTTTGTGAGTTTCATTTTAAAAAACTTTGTTGTGTTTTATTTAATTTTCAAACAGTTTGTTGTGATCTGTTAAATGAAGGGGCATGGCTCTTTGGAAATTTGTCTCCATCGCGAAAAACAACTACCAAGCAGTTGAAATATTCTTTGTCTTAAGTGGCAACCAATATTTTCATTTAAAAGACTAGTAATTTTTTTTGCTTGTTAAAAGGTTATTTGTAAATTTAAATATGATTATTGCTATATTTTGTTATTGTATATGTATATGTTGTAGCTGCAAAATTTGGAAACATATGAAGGTAGAGGAGCTGTTTGACAAAATACCTCATCAAATTGTTATAATAGAATACGATGATTGTGGGATGTCCACAAAATGGGGTTGTATACAATTCATAGGTATAAAGTTAAACTTGTCAGTCTTTGTTAGTGTTCTCTCAGTGTGTACCAAAATGGGAGCTTTGAAATTGGGTATGGATATCCATCATAATGTAATTGAAAGTCATTTTTTTTCAAATGATGTTGTTGTGACTATGCTAATAGACATGTATGTGAAATGTGGTAGTATCGAGAAAGCACAAGAATTGTTTGACAAAATGCATCATGTAGATGGGGTTGCATGGAATGAAATGATTGCAATGTGTGAACAAAATGGTGTTCTTGATGAGGCCTTGATTCCCTTCATTTACTGTAGATCATGGTATAGAAAGTATTTGCAAGTTTATCTTTTGTTACTTTTCCAATTTTTTAATTTTTAAGATTTTCATTGTTTCTCATGTTTTCAAAATGTTTGAATAGTAAATTATTAGCAAAAAATCAAAGTTTAGAAATTTAATCCAAATTTCAACGAATTGGATTATTTTTACCATTTTTACTACACCTTTAAGATTTCACCAATATGGGCTTTATATGAATTTAGCTTGACATCTAATTTCATATAATTTATCTTACTCACTGTAACCTATGTTGAGTTTATTCATTGCAATATAGCTTACTCTTTTAAATTGAAGGAAAGTTTTAAATATAGCTCAAATATAGCATAAGGACAATCTTTATGCATATAGAAAAAGTTAAAGTGTGTACCATTAACCAACACATATTTTAGGAGTAAACCCAACAAACAAAAGTTAAGTTCACTATAAATCCACCAAAGAATGTACAAATTATGGTCACTAATCATGTAACTTTTGCACAATTGCACACTTAGATGAGAATATAATTTAGGTTGAACAAATCATGATTTTTTTTATTAGCATAAGCTATCAACTATATTAACCATGATAGAATTTGAGTGTGCTAGTATATGATCATGAAAAGTTGAAAAAATATTGAAATAAAGACACCACTCTAAGATTTTATAAGTGAAAGGTTTGAATTTGAATCGATATTAGTAGTAGTCAACAACATTTCTCTATCAAGAGTCCAAATTTAGTATAATTAAAGGCACAAAGCATAAGGGCATATTGAGTTATTTGTAGTAAGAGAGGAAATTGACAATGCTAGAGCTAAAGCTAATTTGAATTACTTTGGTCGTAACAGTAGGTGTTTGGCATGCCTAGTTGAATTAATCTAAGAGTTTGCGAAAGGTTTCTTACCAATAATATTTTCTCAAAGTTCTTTATACATCTAGAATTTTGAAGAAAGTTATATTACTTTTCATCTTTAGGATTGGGGTCTAGATAAATGCACTATTAAATTGTCAGGTGATATGTATATGAATTTCAATAGACATGTGATATGGAAAGATCATATCTTTCAAATTTCTTGTATATGGTATAGTTGGGATACAACATCAATAACAATAAAGAATATGCCTCCTTAACATGTTAACTTACATATATTTTTCTATCAACATAATTTGCACCACCTTTTGGTTCAAGTGCTAGTTTTAAGTGGACTTGCCAATCCACAATCCACCGAAAAACCTATCTCATGCTTGGAAACAAGTTTATCCTACCATTGAACCATCTTCAAGTGATCAAGAAAGTTGTCTAACACCATAAAAAGCTTTCTAGCACACTTGCAAACAAAATTTAATTCACGACCAATATTTTCCTTTTAACATGCTGCAAAAAATCTTGTATATTGATTTTCATGTCTACTCTTGCTCAGAAAAGGCGCTTTTATATTTCAATGCATTAATGTCTTTAGATTTGATTTCTTCTCCACAAGATTTTTTGCATTAATGCTTGCTTTGCTATCCAAATTGAAGATTTCTCTACCGCCGCCCTTAATCACCATTTAATGCTTATGTCTTCTCTATTTTTATTTGGAAATGAAACAACTTTTGTAATTTGTATCCTGTCAATTTATAGCAAGAATAGATGGATCTGAGGACTTTCATCTTTTTTCTGTTCATTGTGGTTTGCAAAGGTAAATTATGTAGCTGATACTCAAAATTTCATTTTTTTTTGTCACCCACAATTGACAAACGTGCTTGAAAGACAGAGAAAGAGTTTGTGTGTCAAGCTCTTTCAGGTCTCAATCCCATGACCATTCAATGTCTATAGGCAAGCAAATTGAAACACCGACTTCTTTTAATCTAATTTACAGGGTTGAATACTGATTATAATTCTAATGCACTTCTATTAAACTTGTCACAAAGCTTTCCTCCATCAAGCGACTTGGACACCGAGTTATATGACCCTCATAAGAGTTTTGTAACAATAAAACATATTGAGAAAAACTTGGATGACCTGTCTATGTAGTAGGTATGTTATATCCATATAGTGATTCAATAAGTTCCACATGATATTATATCCAATCTTATAACCAAATTAAATGTGAATGATTTGATTAAGCCATGGAAGCAAAAAAAGTGTTTATTTTGGACTACTACGATGCGTACATGCCCTACTTTAAGGCACATAGAAATCCGCCAAAATTTTTACTGTTGATAGATCAGATTGTTATCTTTGCAGTAAATGTAGTATCATTATATTTGATTACTATTGGCCTCCATTCATTGTCTTTGGCTCACAAAGATGGTACTTTTGAAACCATGATGTTTTTAGATCTAATTTTTCATTAATTCTAAATAGATTGAAGCAACCATTGTAGAGAGACTAGTTTTGTTTTGTTTCATCTCTTAAAAATTTATGTTGTGGTTGGATTTTGTAGTATTTTTCCTCCAAAATTTTCCCACTTTTCTCATTGGCATCATTGAAAGCATGCCATAATTTGTGAAGAAACTTGAGGTAAATCATTTGACATGCCTAGAGTCTCGTGGAGTATGAGAGGGCAGTTGTTTGATGCAGACAATATCTTCCTCCAAAGAAAAGTGATGAGATTTTTTAGTGTGGGTAGTTTTGTGCAACCTTTATCAACCCCTGTATTTATCATACCAATCTTTTTGTTTTATAGGTGTTTTTGTTGTCTTATGATTTTTCATTATGTTTGGTTTTTATTGCTTATTTTTAAAATGCCTTTTGGAACTACTTATTTATTGACAAGATTTGAGTTTGCAATTTTTTAGTTGTCATTTTCCAAGTCCCCATTTTGCTCTACTTTTTTCATAACCATTTTTTTAGTCATATGCAACCATCAGAGGAAGTTTTCAAAGATATGTTGTATGAATTGGCTACAAGGGTGAAAAATGATGATAGGTTAGATCAAGGATTTGTGGTTGCATATTTTGATTATTTATTGGACAAACCTATGTTTCATCTGCCAACAAATATATCCAAGCTGAATGGGTTCCATCAATTACCATTGGGATACAAAATAGATGCTTCTTACTACTCTAAACATGCTTTCCATAGCTTTATATTTTTATGATTTATACGGCAGATAAAGAAATACATAAATTTTGTAACTTTTAGTCAATGGTTTTTGAACTTTATTTTTTATCAAACAATAGGTTTCTGACAATCTTGAAACCGTTCTTAGTTTAACTATTTGTTCTATATGACACTCTTAAAAATGTTTTTCCCTTGATAGCCTTATTATGTTGAAATCAGGATTTTCTAAAATTCTCTGTTTAATTATTTGTTTATTCTTACTAGAGAAAAACTATCTAGATGAAGTCATTCCTTTGAAGTGTGGTTGATAGAATTTTTCTTCTTGTGGGTTTTGACAAATGCATTTTAAATCATTTGAAGATGGCCTCTGCACGACAAGTGGACTTTTCATTATATATGGTGGTGATAATTACAATGGAACCTGTTTAGCTCACAAGCACCTACAAACATTTGTTACTCTTAAAAAAGGAAGACAATATATAATCCAGGGTGAGTGCACCAAGTTGTGACAAAAAAATGGCTCTTAAGATGCCACTTTTTTTTTTTGAAATTAGCAAATATCTGATGTGCAAGAGAAAATGAAGATAGTTACGCTAAAAAATAGAAGACGCAACAAGAACAAGAGTTGTAGTGCTTCGAGTCTAGTTTCTAAGCTACTATTTTTAAAAAGAATAATGAAGATTAAGGGTTTCAAAAAGGGGGGACCCAAAACAAGTCTTATTTTTATCAAAACAATAGCATAGCATCCGAGGGCCCTCCCTTTTTCATTAACTTTTTTTTAGAATTTCAAAAATCCAAACGGTGAAAAATTAGCTAACACCATGTAGTTTATCCCCGTTCTTTCGGCTTTTTTTTTTAATGAATATATAATATTTTATGAATTTTCGATGTGGACACAACTTGAAAAGCTAAAATTTGAGCGTGCTCCCCTAAATTTTAAAAAACTAATAAAAATTGATTCTTTTTTTCATCAAGTGTAGAATGGAGTCTAGTTTTGAAATGTAATTTTTCAAGATTAGATGAATGAGTAAAAATCTATCCTAAAGTGATAGCACATGTTGGTTTTGACAAAATGAAATGATAACAAGAAGTTATGGATGAAAACCTTAACATAATAAAAATCTAAAAAAGTCCATATATTTGAATGGTAAGAAACCCCTAACATCATCACGATTTTTATATAAACTTGCATTGAAAGATGTACAAATGAGATGGTTAGCAATGAGACAGTTAGCATGGCCAAAAATATGTGTAAATTTGGTATCCTCTTGAGAAAATCACGTCCATAAGCAGCTCATTTGGTGAGCGCCAAATTTGGCGAGCACCAAATTGGGTGTGCCATTTGGAGAGCACAAAATTTGGCACTTGCCAAATGAGATGCATTGAAAAAAAACTAACTTTGCTTTCTCTTTGTGTCTCTCTCCACCATTTTAATAACACTTAGATTTTGTGGTTTACAATGGTTGATATATAGTTTAGGTTTTACCTTTCACTCCCTCTCTGCCTCCTTCCCTCTTAACCAATATGTACCCATTAGATCTCTCAACCCTCTTTAGGTCTCTCCTACACTCTCTACCTTATCTTCCATCCTTAGGGTTTAAGGTATAGGGTTGAGAGTTTAATGTAT